>JALPQI010001577.1:0-122116 GCA_025490895.1 Thaumatotibia leucotreta | reverse complement strand
ATTTGCCTCTGAATATACACGGTGGAATTTAATCGGTGAACAGGAACCCATTTTTCTAATTCAGTAATCGATGGCGGTCACGTTTATGTAGTACTTAAGTGGAACCAAGTTTTTTTTTTAGCATAACAAATTTTTATGTTGAAATGAAACTTTAATTAAAATTTATTGTCACCCTACTAATGGTTTAGTCTGAAAAGTTTAATACCTCTTTTCAAACTATCAGCCATGCATCGCTCTTATTTTACATAGGAATAGAGTCTATCGCAAAAATTAAAGCATGTGAGTGGTTATTGCTCATTTATGTTTTAAGTTTCTATGGCTGATAGTTTGAAAAGAGGTATTAAACTTTTCAGACTAAACCATTAGTAGGGTGACAATAAATTTTAATTTCAACATAAAAAAAAATTATGCTAAAAAAAAACTTGGTTCCACTTAAGTACTACATAAACGTGACCGCCATCGATTACTGAATTAGAAAAATGGGTTCCTGTTCACCGATTAAATTCCACCGTGTATATCTACCGGATTCTTCGTAATACCACTTCATGTAAAAATAATTCTGACTTGCCAGACGGAAAAAGAACGAACTTTTTTTCAAAGAGAAATCAATTCAAATGCAAACAGTTTAATGTTATAAAACAATTTTATTGAAGGTGCTCTTCAAACTAACACTTGTTCAGCTATTTTTATAATTTTTTAACATAATCAAGTTCATTGAATTTCACTTACTATATCTGCCATATACCCAGTTATGCCAATAAATCAGTATGGACTAACCGTGAGAATGCTAATCATAACCTGTCATCCGAAGACAAACGGCAACATCTGAGCATCTCGTGAATCAATCACCGATGGACGTCGACGAAGAACAGAATAGAGTAAACGACAAGAAAATAAAACGTTAAGGGGTTTCATTTTCTTGTCGTTGTCGCACCTATGTAACTATCATCAGTTACAGACTACGGGGATGCCATAATAATATTAGGCACTAAGCGATCCGCCTCGGCTTTGGACGGATACAAATACTTACTAGGCAAACGCAGCGTAGGACGTCCCACAAGATGGACAGACGATCTTATGAAGGTCGCCAGGTCACGCTGGATGCAGGTCGCATCTAACCGGTACATGTGGAAGTCCAGAGGGGAGGCCTATGTTCAGCAGTGGACGTCTTATGGCTGAGATGATGATGAAATACTCTCTTACGCGGAAATCGAAATTCGTAAACTTTAAGGATTTTTCTCCGTCACTCCAAGGAAGGCGTCATTAGAGTGAGAGAGACAAATCCTCGAAATTTGCGGATTACGAAGTTCGTGGTTTAGTTCCTCTTGACTCACGCTATCTATTAACACCGCTTCCAAATCTAGCTTTTGATCCGTAGGTCCAAAAAATATGAAAAAATCATGAATACTTTAAAATAAAACTATTTCGAACATAATGGGCCCAGCCGTTTTTGAACAACTACGGAACCCTACACTGAGCATGGCCCGACATGCTCTTGGCCGGTTTCATTTATTTTGATTTTGACTGTAACTACATCTCATTGAAGTGATGTTTTCAACTTGGGCTCATGCATAAATCATGCGAGGTTTTTTCGGCTACTTTTTGACCCAACCATGGTGATGTTTAGTGAGTTTCTTGCTCCCCTCCCCTAGCAGTCTCGCGTGTATTTTTCTCATTGAACTTTTAACGTTCGCTCGCCGCAAAATTCACAATATTTCTTAGTTTGGTCATCATAGAAAAATACACGTGAGGTCTCCATGTAAAACCTGGTCTTTCGTGATTTTTTCTTGTACCTTATAGGCCTTCTTGTACCCCCTTATAGGACCTCGCGTGATTTATGCACAAGCCCCTTGTAGGTATGTTAAGACTGTTTATTTCAATATTCGCTACGGAAAGCGTTCAACTTCTAGTAAATGCGTAACTCAGCCAGCTACTTCTCCGTAGGCGCTAGTTAAGTTATTACCTCTGTTAACTAAACTGCCGATTATCCAGTGTGTATGCAATTTCGATACACATCCTGGATAGGTTAATAAACGCTTGCACTTACAATGAGTTTGCCATGACTGCGTTTGCATGTATATATATTTTGATGCGAGCGAGATGTATCTAAAGGTGCATTCAGACCAAACGAGTATTCGCTATTCTAACCCCCTACTCTACGAAATTCGATCGTTACACAAAACGTGATTCGTTGATTTCGTAGAGTGGGGGATTGAACAGCGAATGCTCGTTTGGTCTGAATGCACCTTTGTATATTCGATTAGACTTTGGACCAATGTTGGGAGCTTTCAGTTTACGGTAATTCTTACTTTCGTCTCAATAAAGAGATCACTAAGCAATACTTATTGTAAATAATATATTTCAGTCTCAGTAAATCCCATGGTGTTTCATTATTTATAGGTACCTACTATATTTAGTATTATTTTGGCGTACTTACTTAAAAAGTTTTAGACACACAAAATACTTAATTATTTATTATCCAGAAACCTTTAAACCATAAGTATAACTACGAATAATTAGGGTAAGTGCTCTCATAAATCCATCATCTAATTGGCGGCAAGAATTCAGTCAAACATAATCCAGTTTTTTTATTATTACGCAGCCAACTGAAACAGACAATATCCACTAAAGTATGTAATATATATTCGCCCACTTACTTCTTTTCGCAAACATCGCTAAATCAAAGAAATCAAGGGCCCAAAACAAGCAGAAAGCTTTTGAAGTAGAAACAGCCGACATATACCGGGTGTCCCAAGATTATGGGGCATGAAGGGAAAGTACTCTAAAAATGGTTGATAGACCGTTTTTGTGAAAAGAGACTTTATCTTATTTTTAATAGCGAGTAATACTGCATTCATAGATTTTGCACGACAAATAGTTATTTTTAGAGGTAGGTATGAGCAGCAACAATAATTTTCTTGCATTTTTAATTTTACATTTTAGTATAATATGTAGGTATTAGGTAGGTTAGGTACCATAATCCTTTCAACTGAGATACTATGTTACTTTAGAAGATTTATTTCTGTATGTGCATGGTTTCGATTGGCAGCATAAAAACAGGAGAGTTTATTTTTCACATTTGAGTGTGTTTGATTTCCAGACGAGGTAAGTAATTTTTAGAAAATCTGTGTATGCAAAATTGCTAACTATAAAAATAACTTAAAGTCTTATTTCAGCATAACACCCTATCTACGATATTTGAGGTAAAGTCCATTCATCCTCAGTTGTCTTATCTAGTAAACACCTTTCTAACCTAAAAGTACACATTTTCTGTTGTAAACTGCCATATTCGCCTGTACCAAAATACCTGAGTCCGTGTTTGCGCAGTCCGTCCATAATGATTAGTAAATTGCTTAATTTTTAATCAAGAAAACAGCAGTTTACAACAGAAAACGTACACTTTTAGGTTAGAAAGTTGTTTACTTGATAAGACAACTAAGGATGAATGGACCGTACTTCTCCTTCATATCCCATAGTTGTGGGACGCCCTGTATAGGTACGTATAGTTATATGTACGGCTCATTGTGTCGGTGTACCGCTGAGCACGCGTGGGGCAAAGGACCTTTGACAAAGTAATGATGGGGGAAAAAGGGGGACTACGCTGTAGGGTTGCCTGTGACAAAATATCTGTTATGATAAGTTCACAACGGCAAAGAATTTTGATGACTTTCCTTAGGGTGGGCATTTCTCCGGGCGTTTTTACCACCGTGACTTCGGTGGCAACATTATAACCCGATTTCCGTGGGTATGTCATAATTTTTTTGGATATCTTGGTAGTTGTCAACTACGTCTACCAATATATCCAAAAGTTCTTGCATCTCTTACGTGATTCGTATGATAAGGCTGCCACCGAAGTCGCGGTGGTTGAAACGCTCGGAGAAATGCCCAGGGTATGATAGATCCTTTATATCCGACACGTTAAGCACCGTCTAATATACAGGGTGAAACATGAGTCGTGAACAGTAATGCGTTTTTCTAACTCTATAAACAACTAACAATTGAATTCCTCACAAGTTACTTAGAAGACATGTTTTTTTGTATTTTTTGTGGCTTTTTCTAATTTTTAAGGTGTTTTTCAGAAATGATAGGGGAAACGTTAATTAGCGCGTGACAATGGCACTTGCAGCGTTTGACAACTAAGCAGTACACACGTTAAATTGATCGTTCGAAGGAAATAACATTAATTGTACAGTTGATTTAAATATTTGTCAACTCTTAATTCTTGAGAACTATTGCCAGTAATGCGTATTATTAGTATTAACCATTTTCGTAAAAGCCTGGGTCATGGTAACACTCTGAATAAAAAGGTAGAAAATTAAGGGTGAAGACACATTTATCAGCATGCGTACGCATTTTGCCAGTTTAGTATGGGACCGCATCCAGCTTTCCGCATCCGTAGTATCCGTACGCATGCTTACATGTTTCATAGTAAACGGTCAATTTTATTAGACAAAATGCGTACGCATGCTGATATATTGTGTCTTCACCCTAAGTTTAGGTAACGTTAACTTTCTGTACATACATGGTTGTCAACTCACAAATCTAAATGAAAAATATCTAAATGTTCTCTAAACATTCTTTTGGCACCCTTTTCGATTGACACCCCTAGTTACACCCCACACCTCCCTGTCTTGTTTGAAGGATCATTAATTAACAAAGCCTGATTCTATTGATGTCGACTCCTAGTATCTGTTTTTCAAGGTCACACAAGGTAGTTTATTTATACATCATTAGAGCAATCTCGTATCGAATACCTTTCGAGAAAAAATATAAGCATGATTATGTAAGGGTTAAGCATTAAAATGACAGGTGAGACCTATTTCATAAAGGTTTTATGCTTTAAAAAAATTTTGAATACATTTTCAGTTTGATCTAATTAATAATGTTGGCTAACCTTAATGATAGTCTTAAAGTCTAGAACCTTGTCATAGTCATAATGGTGAGTAATAAGAGACAGGTATCTTACAATTTGATTTATGGCATCACTTGGATATAGTTCCCGGGGCCTAGGTTGCCAACTGGTTGGGTGTATATGAAGTCGCGGCCAGCTGATAATACCTATTACATATTATAGTATCTCATCTCAAACAACTATGGCTGTAACAGTAGCAACAAATCGCTATGTGCATCTCTTTCAAGTGAGTAAAATCCTAGCCAAACTATAAATAATAAAACCGGCCAAGGGCATGTCGATTGTCGGGCCATTCTCATTGCAGGGTTCCGAAGTTATTCAAAAACTGAAACCGATGACGTTCGAAATAGGTAGTTTTATTTTTAATTAGGTATTCTATAAGTTCTTTATGCATGCATTTTTTTAATATTTTTGGACTCACGGGTACTATAAAGTTAAAGAAGGAGGAGGAGGGGGGGGGGGGGCAATTATTTTCTGCGGACAAATAAAGGTTCCTAGTTTATTTTATTACGGAACCCTGAAAACAGCGAGTACGGAGTGCGCTATCGAGTAAGCGCTGCGTTTCGTCAACCAATAGCAGAAAAACTTGAACACGTGCTGACAGCACGTCTCAATCAACTGTCAAACAAGTTGCTGGTCGCAAAAGGGAAATTGTTCTCGAATGTGACTTTTATCGTTTTAGAATCATATTGAAAATGTATTGGTGTTTGAGAAATATGTCTGTCGGGTCCGGAGTAACTCCTGGCCCCTAAATACTATTTTTCTAACTAGTGTGCAAAAACGAACTTTGCGCACGCTTCGCGCGCGGTAATTTCTCTTTTTGACGCACTTGTTATGAAAAAAATCGTCCCTTACACGTGCATAAACTTTTTTTTAACTCGGGTGATTGTCGCCCTCGTTTCACTGCATACTAGCACTTGGCTAGCGATGAACGTGAAACGGAGCCATTGGGAGGAGCTCGCAGTGGAAGGCAGGCATTAATACTTGAAAACGATTGCCAGTGCGAGTAATGCGTATTACCCATTTTCGTAAACGCTGGGTCATGGTAGGGTGTTTCTATGCAATTTTTTTTCGCGTTTTTATTATTCATTACCATCACCACTTTATTTTACGTTTTATAAAAGCAAACGAGACTATTATGCCAGAATAGCAGACAAACATGCGTCTGCTACAAGATAACTGAAAATAACTCCACTATTTATACGCAGTTCGTCAATAATTTGGGAATGGTAATGACACGATTGGTGCGACAGAATAATCGCATAGAACTACCCGGTAACACACTGTAGATAAACAGCTTAATACTGCGACTGGTTAAACCCAACATTATATTGAATTGGCATTATATTAGTGTGAAATGTTTGTTTCTGAATGAGACTCGACTAGTCGAATTCGAAGTGACTAGAAAACAGCTTTTTACTGAATTGTAGACGTCACTTGTCTGCGATTGCTTCTGCATTCTTGACGTTTTGACGAAGGACTATTTGTAGAACCCATATATTATAATGAATCGATAGCAAAAAAAATGTAGGTACATAAATAGTTAAAGGTCTTTAATAAAAACAAAATTTTACGTCATAATTTTTGAGATACGAAGTTAAATTAAGGCTGAGTTTTACCAAATTTCCATTCGAAGAATAACGCTTACTCTCGGATACTCGTACTTGTGTCAAATTATTATGGAGTTTTGACATTACTATCCGAAAGTAAGCGTTATTCTTCGAATAATAGTTTGTTTAAATCGACCCTTAGTGTCACAACTTTTTAACTCGACCCTTAGTGTCACAACTTTTTAATTCGACCCTTAGTGTCACAACTTTTTAAATCGACCCTTAGTGTCACAACTTTTTAAATCCACCCTTAGTGTCACAACTTTTTAAATCGACCCTTAGTGTCACAACTTTTTAAAAAGACCCTTAGTGTCACAACTTTTTAAATCGACCCTTAGTGTCACAACTTTTTAAATCGACCCTTAGTGTCACAACTTTTGGCAGTGAAAAAAGGTGACACATTCAAATTTTCTATGAGAGATCAATAAATACGCACCTGCATTTTTTTAATTTGCCTCTTTTTCTACTGGTAAAGGCTGTTTGGACACTGGACAGACAATATCATATGGTTTATACCTATGACCAGGGATCGGATACCGGTTTTTTCTCCATACAAAAGAACGGTTCGAATTCCGTTCTTTTTCGTTCTTCGGTGTATATTTATTTTATTAATGGAGTAATTCAAAAATACCTTGTTTATAATTACATAAAGTGTTGAGTACTACATAAAGAGTGTAAAACATTTTAAACAATTGAGCTATTTCGAGGTTTTTCTAAAAAACCGGTACCGATCCCTGCCTATGACTGACTTTCGTACTATGGTCGCGATCGTATTTTGTTTCGTTTAAGGCCTTACACTTATACCTGTTTATTACCTATACATATATCTTTTTTTTGCAGTCGCCCTATAATTAGCGCATATAAATATCAATACGCGTCGGGCTTTGACCGAGGGTGCTCCGGAGGACCCTCTTAATGGGTCGAAACATGTCGAGCAATCATCGACTTAAATACGTGAGTAACCCGGTTCGATGATATTTTAATAAATACATCGAACCGGGATTATTTTTAGTATTTTTTCAACATATCTACGATTTCCAACGTACTGTAATTTTTTATTAGCTGTGTTAGTTTTAATGCTTGATTTTTTTAAAACATTTGCAGTGTCCGTTTTTCTATTCTAAGTTTTACATCATTATTTTAGCCTCACTATACAGTCGCCATCAGATATATCGTAGCGTCCGAAGCGCTCATAATTATCTATACACACCTGTACCGTAATATCAATACAGACGTTCAGATATTTTTGAACGCTTCCGACGGTACGATATATGTGACGATTGTACATGAAGTGTAAGGCAATAAACATTCTACTATGTCTTGATTTAATCCATACAAGACATAGAGCTATAAATTCGTAATTTATTGTGCTACCGAACATGACAAGTAACTTGTGTTCTTAGAATATTACCTTTTATACAGCATGAGTTATTCCAGGAAGGAGATATATCGCCTTATACAGGGTGCTGCTTAACGAGCACTACTTTTCATAGATAAATGCAGTAAATTTAGCCGTTAGGACAATTTGGCAAGATATATTGGACACACCTGCTATTGTTTATTAATGAATTAAATTGAATTACATTTTGAACAAGAATATATATTATTTCATTAGAATAAGAGTCAAGGCATCACACCATGCAATATAACAATCTATGACATCAAAATTATGTAGTAGTAATGCAGTCAACTTATTATACTTATTACAAATTCTTATTGTCAGCCTGCGTAGCCTAGTTGGTAGTGACCCTGCCTACGTAGCTGGAGGTTCTGGGTTCGAATCCCGGCGAGGGCATTATTTGTGTATTTATTTATCACAGCATATTTGGTCCTTGGTCGTGGCTGTCTATGTATTTAAGTATCTATATGTATCTATCTATTATTATACAGTGTGTGTCTATGATACTGGCTTTTATCAAAACCGAGGAATGCGATGCAATTTCTAGCCAAACCGTGAACATTATTCGATTCAAAATGCTAATTTTAAAAGTAATTAACCCACTAAGAAGAGTTTATTGCGAAGCAATGTACTTCAAAATGAATCGTTAATTTGCACTTGACAATGACAGATCGCAGCCGCCACTCACAACGTTTGACAACTAAGCAGTACACGCGTTACATTGATCGTTCGGAGGAAATAAAATTAATTGTACGGTCAATTTGATTAGGTATTTGTCAAATGTTAATACTTGAAAACGATTGCTTGTAATGCGTGCCCGTGTCATGGAAATACACTGTATAATATATCGTCGCCTGGTACCCATATTATCACAAGGGGTGCGCCAAAGTATTTATAAAATTGCAACTTAGATTATTGGAACTCCGAAAATGTTTCTTATACAATTTAACTTCATAATGATCGGTATTTAGAATAATCTTTGTTCATAATTATCATCACATAGAATTATTTATGTTCATAATATTGTTTTTCATACATATTTTTAGTACTAACTTTTATGTTTATATAATTTTTCACTATACTTATTTTATGCTATATATTCTAATGTTATAGGTATTTATTTTTATCCGTACTGGTTTTATGTATGAATTATTTTTGTTTAATTAAATATAAATCGTACTATTACTGTAAACTAGCTACCTGCACAAATCAGGTTGTGGCAGAGTAGGTACAGTACTAAACGGGTTCCCTCTAAACTTTTTTTGTCCGAAACGCTTAGGACATAACAGACTTGGTATAATCTATTTTGGGCCAAAATAGATTATACCAAGTCTGTTATGTCCTAAGCGTTTCGGACAAAAAAAGTTTAGAGGGAACCCATTTTTGGCATCAACTTAATGAGACAGAAACATCACTTGGCTTAAATAACAATATTTCGAATATTATTTTGTCCGAAACTATCTTGGCATATCATTATTTACGCCGAGTGTTATAAGACTGAAATTAGATTTGCATTTTTTTTGGGCATGTAGCCACATGTTCGAAACTTGCCCTTTTCGTCAGGTAGAATTTGCTGTGAGGGCGAAAATTTTTGCAGTGAGCGAGCGAAGCGAGCGAACAAAACCTTCCGGGGCAGATCCGACTCGGATAGGTTAGGTTAGAAGACTAAGGCGGGAGCTTTGCTCCCGCCTTAGTCTTCGAGGTTATTTTTTTTTTAGCAACCTAGAAAGTACTCAGCTCAGTAACACAGTAAGTAACGTACAGTATATTACTACTACCTCGATTATATTGAGAGGTTGTAATTATTCCTTCTCTGTTATGCTAAAACAAACTATGCCGATACTTTTTATGCACATCCAGATTATGCATCATCATAAATAGGAGCATCGAAATTATGCTCGAATAATATTCGAACAACTCGAAATCTGCCACAAAGAAATATGCTAAAGTTGAGTATGCCACAACAGTTTCTGTTATTCATAAAAGAATTATACCACAACAGAGTGAACCTAATGGGAAAATGTTTATAAATAAACAATTTATTACAATTAACTTTATGAGTATAGATTAATCTACTTGACGACTTTAGGAGGATAAAATTTCGAAATAAAAATCGTTATGGACATTGTAGGTAGAAGTATAATTTTTAGTAAGAAAAAAAGTATGAGATAAAATTTTCGGAGTAATGATGATTATGAGTAAAAAACGGTATTAGTAAAAATATTCGAAGAAAAAATTGTATAAGTGCCAATATGGACCCTATCACAAGCCTTAATTGAGCTTACCATGCGGCCCGTGCGATTTGTGTAAAGATGCCCAAAAATATTTATATTATATTGTATATATTGCATCGGGACAAAGTTTTTAGGATTTTGATGCATACAGAGTCATTTAGAAAACACGAGGTGGACCAACACAACACAATTAAGTATAAAAAATCATACGTGTATTAAGTATTTTACTTCGATATATTGTTAAGTGCATGTAAGCATATTAACTATATAGGCACGTACCACAAAAAATATTATTTACGTTTATCTAAACATTACTACGAATTATGCAACTCTAACTTTAAAGTATAATATACTGCTTGTATCTATTCATAGGGCTAATCCTGTTCTCCTCTTCCACTTCTTCTCAATCATCCAGTATTGACAGCTATTTCAATAAAATAATATCCCAGACAAGTTAACTAACGAGCTAATATAAAAAATGCTAGCTAAGAATAAAAAGCACTTTAGCAAATCGCAGTCAAAACAAAACAATAAATAATTTCCATCCCTTACACGCGACAATAAAAAATGTGGCTACAACCTGTCTACAACAAAGTGGGGTGATATACCTACTTAACCCTCACAGCGGTGAATTACTCAAAATAGGACTCTAATTTCATGGTTATAAGAACTTTCGTATTAGCATACGCAGTTCAGAAATCGTCAACCTAAGGAAAGTGAGAAGTGCAAGCGAAAATTGTGATTTTATGTCTTTTTGGATTAGGGTGTCCATGCTCTCGAGTCCCGCCGTACTTGCGGGATCGCAGCGATAGTAATGGCGTGCGTGGGGAGTAGGGTGTCTGCCATTACGTGCTTTGAGAGGACGCCTGTCAGTAGTATGTGTATAAATACGCGGCTACATTCTCGTTGCTAAGCATTCTAGCTAACAAATATGTGTCATTTTCTATATTCCGCGGCAAATACGCCCACCATCCGCCCGCCCGCCGGTTCGAAAAATTTAAATTGCACCCGAGCTATGCAATGGATTCATACCTATTGGTAAGACAATGAACTAAAAGCCAATTCAATGTTTTTCTTTATTATTTTTTTATTTCTATATGTACGCTGCACCATAAACGGACGAAGTTACAGAATATATGTAGGTACATAATTACCTTTCATTTGATACCACACACGACACACGAGGTATAAATAAGCGCTTTTTGAATTGAGACAACAGCCATTTTGATGACCTCATTACTAGTGAACTTGACCTTTGAGAGAGTGTGTCCCGGCAGTTTTGGATTTGGTACTGGTATGGAGTTTTTTCTGATACACATACTATATACTAAGTTGTTCTGACTACATGATCAAGGTTTACCGCCTATAAATACGTATAAACAATTCCAATATCTATGAAAAACGCATAGTTTACAGGGTTCGGAACGTCGGGATCAAGTTAAAAATGAATATACGCGAGTTTATCCGTTTTTCGTAGTTTTATTTCCCAATATGTCGTCGACTTTTACTGTCAGACTATAACTTTTATCAGCCAGACTATAAAATGGTAACACTGGTTCACATGAGTAGAACGCTTGTGAGCCTTTTGGAAAAACAGGCAGGTGGAAATAGCTCCCTACACTCAGACTTCTGGAGTACTTTCCCAATCTGACGTAGTTGCACAATATGCAGCATTTTTAACCGACCAGGAGGAGGTTCATATTTTAACGACAAACTGGTTTTAATTGCGTAAACTTACCAGGATGCTTAGACAAGTTGCCAATCGTTAACGTTTAATCGTCAATCGTGAATCGCAGCTTACTGTCTTTGTCGCACTAACATGAAAGAGCGACAGAGAGAGAAAACTACGATGCGCTAAACCAACACAACAAACAATCAAACAATTTGGCTAAGCATCCAGGCTTTACAGTCTGCGGCCGAAGTGGCTACGAAGTGTTGCCTCTCTCTCACACTCGCGAATTCATAAGTGAGACAGGGAGGCAACACTTCGTTCGTGTTTCGCGGTGTTCCTCTATCTCTGAGACCACGGGTGTAACGTTATGCTTGAAACGTCAGGATGATACGAGTATTAAACTTACGTTTACGCGATTAAGACCCGTTTGTAGATAAAATTATGAGTGATACTTAAGATAAAATGTCAAAGTTTAAATCAATATAAGGAGGAGGTTCTCAATACCACATGAAACGATTTTTTTTTTAGATCGAACGGGTTCGAATCGAATTAGGTATCTTAGAGATGATCCGTGACACAAAGTCGGGGTCTGCCAGCAACTTTGTTTTATACTATGTCGTAAAAATGCACTAATATTTCCCACAATATAATATATTATGAAATTATGATCCATGAAACTAAAAAGAAATTGAAATATTTTAGTTAGGTCGTTCGTTCGTTAGGTGCCGTATGGTGACGGCAGTAAGAATACATTTGTCACCACATAAACTCTTCCCGTGGGTGTCGTAAGAGTCGGCTGAGGAATTGAAGTGTCACTGACCATTTATTTATCGAAGATTGATGATGGACAGCATGATAATAGTGGCCACAATTGCTATCGCCAACCCGCTGTCTCAGCGTGGTGATTATGGGCATAGGCCAAGGAGAGACCTTTGTCTAGAAGTGGACTGATATAGGCTGATGATGATGATGATTAGGATAAGACTATGATAAGTTCAACCGTGGCATTAACTATGTACGGAGGAGAAATTTCATAAGTTGCGAAACTTGTATCAGAGAATGTTCTCCGTAATTTAATTTTTACAAGCAATCTAATTGTGCCAAAACCGTTGTACAATCGACAACACGGCTGTGAAATGTGAATACAGACAAAGTTCCAGAAATATGTATACACACCTTTATGTCCAGGCAATAAAATAAAGTTCTGATTTTTGGCACTTTGCCTGTGTTCACAGGTGTGCTGTTGATTGTACATACCTACATGCTTTTTAAGGTATATTTTATGCTTTGTTTACTCAACACAATATTCATCATAACACTTTTTTATAAGTTCTCATGGAAACATCCTCAATGAGTACTTACTCTTAAATTGTCATGAAAATTATCGGAAATTTCCGAGTATATTCACTTCAACTTGTACTTTGTTACGTGGTATACGTAAATCGGTATACGTACTAATTTTAACAAAACACGAACGAGTTATCGTAGCAATTTATTTGCACTTAGCTGTTAGTACAATAATCAATTATGATTATGACATACTTATTTAACCGTCCACGCGATGGTTGATGTTTTTCATTATTTATGCTATTAACTATGTAGTAAGTATGTGAAATCGTGTTTGTTTTAGTTTTATCATGTTATGTAATTCGCGTGTGGCTTTATTAATATTATCGCTGCTGAGACCAGTCTGAGATAATCTTCCTGGTTAGGTATGTACCGACAGTAAAGTAAATTGATTATTGTACCATTTTGAGTAGGTACAATCCTTCTGACGGATATGACCAAAAATGCGAGTAGGCTATCGCGTTCGCTTCAATATAGGCAGAGATTATATAAACCACTAATTGGAGTTCGAGGCCAAAGAATCTACGAAAATATTGCCACAACAATGAAATGTTCATACAATAGTAAATCCTTATTTTCTAAAAACAGACGTTGAGATATCTTATTTATTGGTAATTTTAATTCGTCAATTTATAGAAACAATATTATTTACTTATTTTCAGGTAAATATAAGATATTTTAATAAAAACGGAATTATCCGCAATTATTAGTAACAAAGTTGGTATTGCACTGGTATCACCTCAGGTGTTAATAACATTTGGTACAGCAATTTAACTACACATAAATTAAAACCCTATTTCTGCATACGTTTAGAAAATTGAAGAATAATACATTGTAGCGTGCTTTATGTTCACATTTCGTATTCGTAATATTCCTTTGACCTACAAATTTCTTTGGCAGTGCTATAGTTCTCCATTTAAATTATCATAGAGATCTAACGTTTTGTTTTCTTCCGTAGGTTGTTAACAAGGTGACCCACTTGGTTCAGCCATGTTTAGCTTCGCTATACACCTCATCATCAAAAAATTAAATTCCAAATGAAATATACTGGGTGAAATGTTATAAATACTGTCTTAATAGATATGGCACGCTGTTGTTTGTGCTCACTGGTAATTTTAAGTTCTTTACAAGAAAATGTTATCATATCAATGTTAGTTAAGAGAGAAGAAAAGTTTTTAGATATTTACGTGTTTTTAAGAAAATCCTAGTTGTGACAGCCATATTAATCAGAAACGCGTAAAAACATTACAGAGGTATATAATGTTTTTATTAGGAATTATTTTAAATAAATTAATTAAATAACAACAAGGTTGTGGAAACCTGAAAACTTTATTTGACAATGACATAAGAGACTTTGACAGATTTGACAATAACGCATCTGTCGTAGTTTCGTTGGCCTCGAACTCCAATTACTGGTATAGGTACGTGCGAGCGCGATAGAGTGCATTTACATTACGCATCGAGCAAAACATAATTATGTGAGCAAAACCTAATGGTAATCCATTACTTTCCAACTCATGATACTGGTAAATTCACCAAAGCTAGCACGAATGGAATGAACGAAATGAATTACATCTATCATTGTGTGTATGCGGCCGTGCCATACCAACCTGTATCTACTGTCATTTTGACATCCACACACAGATACATCTATCCATTCGTGCCAGCTTTCATGAATTTACCTGTACGGCTACTACATCCCTGTCTCGAACTTCAAAATCCGCAAATTACGGGGATTTTTCTCTGTCACTCTAATGACGCCTTCGTTGAAGTGAAAAAGACAAATCGAAATTAACGAACTTCGGTGTACGCGGTAGTAGGCCTGGTCTCTTATTCCGCTACAAATGACCTAGTATTTGTAACAACGATAGCGATCGTCGAAATCCGTTGCGTTTATCTCAATTAATTCTGAGTGAACGTATTATTTAAGTTAAATTATCACACTGTTCGCTCGCCTGCAATTTACACTTTTACGACAGTGTAGTGGCGAGTACACAAGGTGATTTTTATTAAGTGAGTTTAAATTCTTCAAAAAAATATTTCCAAAAAGTAGTTCTCATTGCATCGTATTCTGTTGACTACATATTTAAAAACAATAAGACCGATAAAAAATCGTCTCTGCCCACAACGACACAACTACGCCACGCTGCTATGTCACCAAAACCTATTTAGTATTTAAAATAGCTACCTACTTTCTATAATTTTCTAGGTACTTAATTTGTATATGTTAGTCCTATTCATAGGGCCTTTGATAACTGAAAATCAACATATTTAATTAAATTACACAAATCGACCAAAATAGTCCCACGGTAAGATCAATAAAGGCTTGAAATTTCTTCCCCGCAATGCAGGAAAGTTCTTCATCGGATAAATTCGACCCGATGCCGCCATGAACGTGTATAAAAGGGTTTTGTAATAATACCACAGTTACAATTTTAGAATTTTACTGTGTGTACACGCTCTAACTCCACATTTCTGGAAGTTGCGTAAAGCGATATAAATTGGACCGAACAACAGATTCATTATCAGCAACATATCATAGGGCTTGGCCTGCTACCGCGAACTTCGATAATTTTAAAGGATCCGTCCTTTTCCAACCAACGAAAGCGCCATTTACGAATAAAAGAGACAGATCATCAACGCGCTGCACACGAATCTGATGTGACTCAGCCTTTACTTTCCGCACAGCTATCTTGGTACTACTACAGGGTGAACGATATGAAGTGTTACCAAGTAGATTGTTTTAAGTCTGCTAGTAATAGCGGCTTACTATCGGAATATGTTTTGGACACCGCATGGAAGTCTTAGGCACGCAAATATTTGGGTTGTAGACCGCAAACATATGTAAGAACAAAACTGAGCTTCGGCTTATGAAGCTCGTAAGAACCAAAACTGAGTGAACACTGTAACATGTCAAAGGGCCCCCTTTCCATGTTAGCAGTATATGAAACATAATAGTAATCTTTTTTAAAGTCGGTTAAATTCCACACTAGTGTCAGATGGCAACTGTAATAATTAAAATCTTTCTCATAACACAAGTACGCTTTGTCGTTTGAAATCGTAGATGAATTCTCGGAGAGCTTAGTCATTTATAATAAACCAATTTATTAAGACACTTAATTAATAGAATAATTTGAACCTTATTTCAATGTCATAGAGCTTGTACCGTATAAATTATTGACTTAAAATCAGTTTGGTTTCTTGAATGTGACGTGATACTTAAAAAGAATGCCGCACGCGAAAATATTCGTTACAAAATTGAACCATATTATAAAGTATTAAAAAAGGGCGGACCTATAAACTTGCATTCATATAAAAAAAACTAAAATGTTTATGATACAAACTATAGGTTCATGCCCAATAGGCGTTTATAACTAGATGTGTTCACACCCATTGATTAGGTCAAATTGGACTTTATGTTAATTAAGAAATACGATTTAATCTTTGTAAAGTTTAAACGGAGTTATGAAATTCAGTATGGGTTTTCAAAATACCAATGGTATGCTAGATGACGTGAGTAGGGAAGTGGGGAAGGGGTAGTTTAAAAGCGTGTGCACGAGCAAATTCGGGATTGATCGGTCGAAGATCGGTTTTTGGCTTCTTGCGGAACGTTGGACGAAGTTCTCATAGTGCAGGTTTAGGTCATTCTAGGTTACCTGTATTATGTCCTGAAATATGGATTTTGCTAGTATCTTGTGATTCTAGTGAGGTCTGGTTTTGGACATGGTATAGGGAAACTAGTTGTGGGGTTTCGTTTTGTTATTTTAAATAATTTTGTGTTAAATTTTGTGATTTTAATTATTTCATTACTTGTTCTTTTGTGGTCCAGAATAACGCTAGTGTTTAATATTTTAAAGCAGTGTAAAGTTTTGTTTCGTGCGTAGAGTTGTTTTTAATTTTAGTAGATAGTAGCTATCTTGGTTGTTTATTGATTTGTGCCCAGGCAAGTGCTAATATTTTAGAATATTGGTGAAGTTTAGGCTACAAATCAATAGGCTATTAAAAGTTGTAAATTCTTGTTTTTACTTTAGTGCCATTCTTTAATTGTTTTCAATATGTGAATTTTTTGGTTTGGATTATTTTAGTGATATTTAGCACTTTAATGATCTAGATTGGAAGTGTCACATATTATAGTTATTTAGTGATTAGTGTTTTGAATTATTATGGGATAGGGAGAACTAGTTCAATCCAGCACAGTTTGCTGGGCAATTAGAGAGAAAGAACAGGTACCAGAACGGTGACAACGTCGGTTCTTGCTTTCTAATTAGCGTTCTTTAGTTTAGTGTTGTAAATATCTGGTGGGTCCAGACAGTTACCAGCATTTATTGAGACTGGTGTTTTACCCCTAAGTACCGGACGATTTGGAAAGTCTACTCTGATTTTCTAAATTAGCCAGTTGCTTAGTCCTTTTTTATCTATATATTTATATATTCACATTTATTCGTCAGTTTGTTCCTTTTCTGTCCCAATCCCTATCGAGAAGGAACAAACAGCACACGGGAAAATAGGGTGTTAGTCTAATGGAGTTTTCCCATCCGAAGTAGATAGCTTTAGCCTAGAATTTCCCATTGCACATCGGGAAATTACGCGTGTAAATTAAATGTGCACCACGGGGAGCTAGCTTGCAAATATTTCGGTAGAATAGTTGGATAGTGTAGCTGTTAGGGCTAGGAATATTATAGGCGTAGGTTTTGTAGGATTCAAGTGATTTTCAAATTTTTGAGATGTATACGCCATTACACATTTTCATTACTTAGCTAGGTTCCGTTACATATATGGCTTCTTAATCTGTTTACGTAAATTAATTACGGGTTTATGGGATACATTTCAATGTACAATTAGCTAGGATGTAGGGTGGGTTTAGGGACAAGTTAGGATTTTATTACATATATTTATTTATGACACAAATTGACAAACCTGACATACTATTTGACAATTTATATTTTGCTCCTTGCTATTCTACTGGTAGTATAAAATATTGTGAGAAAACTAAAATAAATAACTCACAATATGTCGTAACTTTAGAAGCACTTTGTTTTTGAAAATGAAAAGAAAATATTTGTTTGCCCGTCTCTTAGCAGTGAGTACTAAGACTTCATTCTGTTTTCTATGGTTCTGTAATTTTCCAACACGACCTTAAGAATACAAGGTCATACCTACTATCACAAATCATACTAGTAACGGTATGTAATTTTCAATGAGTAATTTACCCAGGCTAGATCGCAGTAAGATCGTAGTTTATTTTGGTCTGAAAGTATGATACAAAATGGCTACACCTACAGTTTGGATAATATTATTTCATTGAAACCAATACAAGAAATGTATTGCAAAAATTGCAGAATTCTGGATAACTAGAGTGGATCTAATACTTCTGCTCCTACCAGTATTTTGTTATGTTAAATGTCCCTTTGCAAATCCTCTCATACAAGACAAGAAATGTCACAAAATAATGACAGGAAGGACTAAAAGGTCATGTCATTATTAAGTTCCTTCAGAACTTTAGTGCCTTCAGCACGGGGGCGGAATCCTGACCTTGCAACTGGAAGATGGATACGGATGTTGCGGGGCGGGGCAGTATCTCTAACCCCCAAATAAAAATATTTTCATTATTTTAATTTAACTTCTGTTTATATTGTGACATGTTGTTGGACTATTTTTACATACTTTACAACATTCTTTCTATCTGACAAATTAACTATGACATAATTTACATCTGACATTTACCTTACCTATATTCTGACATATTATTTCTTAATTTAAATTATTTCTTACACTTAGATTAAATATACGTATTAAGATACTCAACTCTTACCTATATGCGAAAAGGATTTCGGTTACTGACAACGGACACAACGAAGGGTTTCTAAATACACACTAACGATCATTTGGCCAATTTACTGATCCAATTCAAGATATTACCTTTATTTATTCCGGTTTATTTGATTATTTATTCATAAAGCAGTATTAGAAGTAGGTAATTAGAATTCTAGATTTTCTTATTAGAATTTTCAAATTTTATTTTTAGTATTCAGGTGACAGTAGGTTAGGTATTAGACGGTTTATCTAAAGGGGGGGTTTAGTACACTTAAGGGGGGTGTGTTACAACACCGAATTTCACGTGTCCTTTCTCCAGTGCAGTGAGTTTCAGATTTTTTATCCCGTCTATTTTAAAGGGAAAGGTGAGAGCAAATAAACATGCTATGTAGTATAAATGCAATGAAGAAAGCAATCGTATTTCACTGGCACATACCACTATCCAGTGGTCACAAACGTGGTGTGAGCAAATATTTTTTAACGATTTGAAGGACCATAGTCAAGCAAAAGGCCAAGGAAGGTTAGTATATTGACTAAAAGTAAATTTAATCACAAAATGTAACATTTTTAAACGGTTTTTATTAACTTCACCGCGTATCAACTGTCGTCGATGCTTCAAATCTTGTGATCGATTTTTCGACCACTTCTACTGCACCGAAATCAATAAAATTTGGAACTCTTATCAAGTCCCCATGACAATGCAATATTATAATATTTGTATCCATGTACCCTCAAAGCCTGATGCTGCAGACGTACTGCTTACCTTAACCGTGAGTGATAGACACGTGAAAATGAAAGTATAGCATGTTTGGCATTATCAAATTCTAACAGCCTGATCTTGACTTCCAACTCCTCACTCCTGATGCTGCAGTACTGCCCACAATTACCGCAAGGTTAATCTTTTATCGATATCTTGATTTTAAAGAAGTTCTTTAAATATTAAGTAGAAACATGCGAATTTAATACTAACGTCCAACTCCTCAAATCTGATACCTACTCCAGTGTTACTGCATGCCACAACCGCTAGGTTTAGCAATATGTAAATTTTGAAGTACTGCTTTAGATATTTGGTAGAAACGTACGGATTTCATTATCATCATCATCATCATCATATCAGCCGAAAGACGTTCACTGGTCAATATAGGCCTCCCCCAAAGATTGCCTTGATGCGAGTGGCACAGAGCCGGTCCTTGTGAACCGGCTTCCAGCGTCCTTCACCAGGTCATGAGCATGAGTCCACCTTGTGAGGGGCCTACCCACGCTGCGCCTTCCGTTACGGTCGTGACCGCCACTAGAGAACCTTACCGCCCCAACGGCCATCGGTTCCACGCGCAACGAGCCCCGCCCGCTGCCACTTCAGTTTAGCGATTCGAAGAGCTATGTCGGTTACTTCGGTTCTGCTGCGGATGGTCTCATTTCTAATCCAATATCGCAGAGAGACTCCTAGCATAGCCCTCTCTATTGCCCTTTGGGTCACATTTAGCCTTCTTATGAGGCCCATTACTGGCAACATACACTGATACAAAGATTTTTCGTCTTCAAACCCTGCGGAATATTGGACGAAAAGATACAGACGGATATAATACTAACTTCCAACTCCTCTAACCTGATGCTGCTGAGACACGTTCCACTGCCTGCCATAACCGCCAGGTTTATCGAAATGTTGAATTTAAAGTAATGCTTATATAATGGGTAAAAACATATTAACTGAATACTCACTTCCATATCCTCTAATCTGATACGGCAATATTACCATAAACGCTATTAGTGTGCCATAACCGCTGACAGCGTGGGTAGTCCGCGTAGGACGTGGCGCCCGACCTGCGGTCCGCTTAATTGTTGATAGTGTGAGTTCACCCCTCGGGCCATCGGGTTCATGTAGGGTGAGCCGTTGGGCCTGCGGCCCTCCTGCCGATAGAGTGACAGCGTGAGTGGACTGCGTAGGGCGAGCCGTCGGGCCTGCGGCCCTCCAGCTGATAGAGTGACAGCGTGAGTGGATCGCGTAGCGTAGGGCGAGCCGTCGGGCCTTCGGCCCTCCGGCTAATAGAGTGACAGCGTGAGTGGATCGCGTAGGGCGAGCCGTCGGGCCTGCGGCCCTCCGGCTGATAGAGTGACAGCGTGAGTGGATCGCGTAGGGCGAGCCGTCGGGCCTGCGGCCCTCCGGCTGATAGAGTGACAGCGTGAGTGGATCGCTTAGGGCGAGCCGTCAGGCCTGCGGCCCTCCAGCTGATAGAATGACAGCGTGAGTGGTCCGCGTAGGGCGGGCTGTCGGGCCTGCGGCCCTCCAGATGATAGAGTGACAGCGTGAGTGGATCGCGTAGGGCGAGCTGTCGGGCCTTGGGCTCACTGGCTGATAGACTGACAGCGTGAGTGGATCGCGTAGGACGAGCCGTCGGGCCTGCGGCCCTCCGGCTGATAGAGTGACAGCGTGAGTGGATCGCGTAGGGCGAGCCGTCAGGCCTGCGGCCCTCCAGCTGATAGAATGACAGCGTGAGTGGTCCGCGTAGGGCGGGCTGTCGGGCCTGCGACCCTCCAGATGATAGAGTGACAGCGTGAGTGGATCGCGTAGGGCGAGCTGTCGGGCCTTGGGCTCACTGGCTGATAGACTGACAGCGTGAGTGGATCGCGTAGGACGAGCCGTCGGGCCTGCGGCCCTCCGGCTGATAGAGTGACAGCGTGAGTGGTTCGTGTACTTAGGGCGAGCCGTCGGGCCTGCGGCCCTCCAGCTGATAGAGTGACAGCGTGAGTGGTTCGCGTAGGGCGGGCTGTCGGGCCTTGGGCTCACTGGCTGATAGACTGACAGCGTGAGTGGATCGCGTAGGACGAGCCGTCGGGCCTACGGCCCTCCGGCTGATAGAGTGACAGCGTGAGTGGTTCGTGTACTTAGGGCGAGCCGTCGGGCCTGCGGCCCTCCAGATGATAGAGTGACAGCGTGAGTGAATCGCGTAGGGCGAGCTGTCGGGCCTTCGGCTCACTGGCTGATAGACTGACAGCGTGAGTGGATCGCGTAGGACGAGCCGTCGGGCCTGCGGCCCTCCGGCTGATAGAGTGACAGCGTGAGTGGTTCGTGTACTTAGGGCGAGCCGTCGGGCCTGCGGCCCTCCAGTTGATAGAGTGACAGCGTGAGTGGTTCGCGTAGGGCGGGCCGTCGGGCCTTCGGCCCTCCGGCTGATAGAATGACAGCGTGAGTGGTTCGCGTAGGGTGAGTGGTCGGGCCTGCATCCCTCCAGCTTATAGACTCACAATGTGAGTGGTTCGCGTAAGGCGAGCCGGAGGGCCTACGGCTTTCCGGCTGTCAGACTCGCATAGGAAATGCCGTTGGACCTGCAGTCATCCGGTTGATATGACTGAGAGTATGAATATACCCCTGTCAGTCCTGTCGTTATTAAAGCGCGAAAGTTAAACGCTAGCATGCATAATTGTATTGCATATTACGAACAACATCTTTGATGTAGAATATTTAGTATCGGATATTAACTTAACAATTGCACTAAAAACTTGAAAATAAAATAAGTAAAAAAAGTTTTAAGTTAAACGGTTTTTATTGCACCAAAAGCTAGAAAATAAAAATTAGTTGTAACTAACCGTAGATGCTACTTTCTGTAGATTAGTCACGTGAAACTATTATCACTGTAGTCTTCCCAAGTCGGATGCTGAAAGCCACGTTTAGCATCTACACTCGGCGTCAAAAAAATCGCACCTTTTTAAATTCTCCTTTCGAGGGATCATAAACCCTATATTGTGTATGACAAGGTATGACTGTGGGGTCTCATTTTACAGGTAATAAAACCCTCCACCAGAAAATTAAAATTTACGATCAACCTCAGTACGAAAAAAAAGAAAATTTGCCAGGAAAAAGAAAAATCGTTTATTTACACAAAAATTACAAAATTTTAAAGCATAACAATAACAAAAAATAAAGCTTAAAACTAAACTTAAAACCTAGTGTTGCCTCCTCTGGCCCTCCGAAGATCTGCCAAGCGGTCACTCATGGACCTGATGAGTGTGACGATGCTCTCTTGAGGGATGTTGTTCCACTCCTCGATGACGGCATCATGAAGCTCATCGAGAGTGACAGGAGCAGGATCACGCGACCGTACCCGCCTTTTCAGCTGATCCCAAAGGTGTTCGATGGGATTCAAGTCAGGACTCCTTGCTGGCCACTCCATAACGGTGATACCAGCAGCATGCAAGTAGTCCTTGACATCTTGCGCTGTATGGCTGCGGGCGTTGTCGTGCATGAACTGGAAGCCACGTCCAACAACATCAGCATAAGGGACCACATGTTGATCCAGGATCTCCGCTACGTAACCCTGAGCATTCAGGGATCCCTGGCCACGGCCACCACCAGTCCGGGAAACGCAGAGAAGTTCGGTCTTCCCGTCGACAGAAATGCCGCCCCAGAACATGCAGGATCCACCTCCGTAGCCGACGGTTTCTACGGTGCAGGCTTCTGTGTACCGCTCCCTAGGTCTTCTGTATGCCCTCCTGCGCCTATCGTTGGTGTAAAGGCACACCCTCGTCTCGTCAGAAAAGAGGACCTTGCTCCATTGGGCGAACGTCCAATTCTCGTGTGAAGCGCGAAATCCTCTTCTGGCAGTCCGGTGCTGTGCAGTCAGTTGGGGGCCCGTAGCGGCTCGGTGGGGCATCAAATTCCTCTCTCGTAGTCGTCTTCTAATCGTCGAGACGCTCACCGACGTTCTGCGAGCTGCTCGAAGCTGTTGCTGGAGCTCAACAGCGTTGGAAAAACGATTTCTCAAAGAGGTCGTCACGATGTACCGGTCGTCTTGACGGGAAGTACAGCGTCGTCTCCCGGAACCACGCCTCCTGATGTAGCCGCCAGTCTCCTCGAAACGCTGTAACACTCGTCGCACTCGAAAACGACTGATGTTCAGATGCCGAGCAACTTCTGCCTGTCGTAGTCCAGATTGGAGAAGTGCAATCACTTGGGCTGCTTCTTCCGGTGTGGTGTCCATTTTCCGAAGGTTTTTTCTTGCTGTAGCTGTTTAGGTGTGTCCTCAGTGACACCTGGATACTGAATGACCCATAACTGACCATTACCCCCTCTTTTATACCCATCCTTGGGGCCGCAATTAATGACCTGTTAAAAGCGTGCTACGGAACTTTTGATTTCAAACGCAAATTTTCCGGAGATCATTATTTTTACGATAACAAACAATACTCCATTTTAAAGATCATTAATTGCGCTTTCAAATGATAATAATATTGTTAGGGTGCAACAAATAATATATGAGCTATATTCGTTCAAAACAAAATTTCCGAGATGTGCGATTTTTTTGACGCCGAGTGTATGTCAGTGGATTAAGCGTTACCTAATCGGAAACTTTTACCAAACTAAAATAAAAACGTGGGGCGTTATTATAAAGAAACATACAAGTTCAATATATGTAATTGTAGCTTTAATTTTGCAATTAATCAATCAATCTGTTCCAACACTTCTACAGAGGTAAATAACTTTTATCAAGGCCAGAACAAAACTTATTACACTATTGCTGTCTTGATTTCTATGTGTGTTCTTTAATAACTATAGTGACTTAATCATAATTGCGTAAGCGTTACCAAATCGGAAACTTTTACCAAACTAAAATAAAAACGTGGGGCGTACGCAATTATGATTAAGTCACTATAGTTATTAAAGAACACACATAGAAATCAAGACAGCAATAGTGTAATAAGTTTTGTTCTGGCCTTGATAAAAGTTATTTACCTCTGTAGAAGTGTTGGAACAGATTGATTGATTAATTGCAAAATTAAAGCTACAATTACATATATTGAACTTGTATGTTTCTTTATAATAACGCCCCACGTTTTTATTTTAGTTTGGTAAAAGTTTCCGATTAGGTAACGCTTAATCCACTGACATAGATGCTAAACGTGGCTTTCAGCATCCGACTTGGGAAGACTACAGTGATAATAGTTTCACGTGACTAATCTACAGAAAGTAGCATCTACGGTTAGTTACAACTAATTTTTATTTTCTAGCTTTTGGTGCAATAAAAACCGTTTAACTTAAAACTTTTTTTACTTATTTTATTTTCAAGTTTTTAGTGCAATTGTTAAGTTAATATCCGATACTAAATATTCTACATCAAAGATGTTGTTCGTAATATGCAATACAATTATGCATGCTAGCGTTTAACTTTCGCGCTTTAATAACGACAGGACTGACAGGGGTATATTCATACTCTCAGTCATATCAACCGGATGACTGCAGGTCCAACGGCATTTCCTATGCGAGTCTGACAGCCGGAAAGCCGTAGGCCCTCCGGCTCGCCTTACGCGAACCACTCACATTGTGAGTCTATAAGCTGGAGGGATGCAGGCCCGACCACTCACCCTACGCGAACCACTCACGCTGTCATTCTATCAGCCGGAGGGCCGAAGGCCCGACGGCCCGCCCTACGCGAACCACTCACGCTGTCACTCTATCAACTGGAGGGCCGCAGGCCCGACGGCTCGCCCTAAGTACACGAACCACTCACGCTGTCACTCTATCAGCCGGAGGGCCGCAGGCCCGACGGCTCGTCCTACGCGATCCACTCACGCTGTCAGTCTATCAGCCAGTGAGCCGAAGGCCCGACAGCTCGCCCTACGCGATTCACTCACGCTGTCACTCTATCATCTGGAGGGCCGCAGGCCCGACGGCTCGCCCTAAGTACACGAACCACTCACGCTGTCACTCTATCAGCCGGAGGGCCGTAGGCCCGACGGCTCGTCCTACGCGATCCACTCACGCTGTCAGTCTATCAGCCAGTGAGCCCAAGGCCCGACAGCCCGCCCTACGCGAACCACTCACGCTGTCACTCTATCAGCTGGAGGGCCGCAGGCCCGACGGCTCGCCCTAAGTACACGAACCACTCACGCTGTCACTCTATCAGCCGGAGGGCCGCAGGCCCGACGGCTCGTCCTACGCGATCCACTCACGCTGTCAGTCTATCAGCCAGTGAGCCCAAGGCCCGACAGCTCGCCCTACGCGATCCACTCACGCTGTCACTCTATCATCTGGAGGGTCGCAGGCCCGACAGCCCGCCCTACGCGGACCACTCACGCTGTCATTCTATCAGCTGGAGGGCCGCAGGCCTGACGGCTCGCCCTACGCGATCCACTCACGCTGTCACTCTATCAGCCGGAGGGCCGCAGGCCCGACGGCTCGTCCTACGCGATCCACTCACGCTGTCAGTCTATCAGCCAGTGAGCCCAAGGCCCGACAGCTCGCCCTACGCGATCCACTCACGCTGTCACTCTATCATCTGGAGGGCCGCAGGCCCGACAGCCCGCCCTACGCGGACCACTCACGCTGTCATTCTATCAGCTGGAGGGCCGCAGGCCTGACGGCTCGCCCTAAGCGATCCACTCACGCTGTCACTCTATCAGCCGGAGGGCCGCAGGCCCGACGGCTCGCCCTACGCGATCCACTCACGCTGTCACTCTATCAGCCGGAGGGCCGCAGGCCCGACGGCTCGCCCTACGCGATCCACTCACGCTGTCACTCTATTAGCCGGAGGGCCGAAGGCCCGACGGCTCGCCCTACGCTACGCGATCCACTCACGCTGTCACTCTATCAGCTGGAGGGCCGCAGGCCCGACGGCTCGCCCTACGCAGTCCACTCACGCTGTCACTCTATCGGCAGGAGGGCCGCAGGCCCAACGGCTCACCCTACATGAACCCGATGGCCCGAGGGGTGAACTCACACTATCAACAATTAAGCGGACCGCAGGTCGGGCGCCACGTCCTACGCGGACTACCCACGCTGTCAGCGGTTATGGCACACTAATAGCGTTTATGGTAATATTGCCGTATCAGATTAGAGGATATGGAAGTGAGTATTCAGTTAATATGTTTTTACCCATTATATAAGCATTACTTTAAATTCAACATTTCGATAAACCTGGCGGTTATGGCAGGCAGTGGAACGTGTCTCAGCAGCATCAGGTTAGAGGAGTTGGAAGTTAGTATTATATCCGTCTGTATCTTTTCGTCCAATATTCCGCAGGGTTTGAAGACGAAAATCTTTGTATCAGTGTATGTTGCCAGTAATGGGCCTCATAAGAAGGCTAAATGTGACCCAAAGGGCAATAGAGAGGGCTATGCTAGGAGTCTCTCTGCGATATTGGATTAGAAATGAGACCATCCGCAGCAGAACCGAAGTAACCGACATAGCTCTTCGAATCGCTAAACTGAAGTGGCAGCGGGCGGGGCTCGTTGCGCGTGGAACCGATGGCCGTTGGGGCGGTAAGGTTCTCTAGTGGCGGGCACGACCGTAACGGAAGGCGCAGCGTGGGTAGGCCCCTCACAAGGTGGACTCATGCTCATGACCTGGTGAAGGACGCTGGAAGCCGGTTCACAAGGACCGGCTCTGTGCCACTCGCATCAAGGCAATCTTTGGGGGAGGCCTATATTGACCAGTGAACGTCTTTCGGCTGATATGATGATGATGATGATGATAATGAAATCCGTACGTTTCTACCAAATATCTAAAGCAGTACTTCAAAATTTACATATTGCTAAACCTAGCGGTTGTGGCATGCAGTAACACTGGAGTAGGTATCAGATTTGAGGAGTTGGACGTTAGTATTAAATTCGCATGTTTCTACTTAATATTTAAAGAACTTCTTTAAAATCAAGATATCGATAAAAGATTAACCTTGCGGTAATTGTGGGCAGTACTGCAGCATCAGGAGTGAGGAGTTGGAAGTCAAGATCAGGCTGTTAGAATTTGATAATGCCAAACATGCTATACTTTCATTTTCACGTGTCTATCACTCACGGTTAAGGTAAGCAGTACGTCTGCAGCATCAGGCTTTGAGGGTACATGGATACAAATATTATAATATTGCATTGTCATGGGGACTTGATAAGAGTTCCAAATTTTATTGATTTCGGTGCAGTAGAAGTGGTCGAAAAATCGATCACAAGATTTGAAGCATCGACGACAGTTGATACGCGGTGAAGTTAATAAAAACCGTTTAAAAATACCTACCATTCTTCAATTGAAAGTAAAGTTTAGAAAAAAAGTAAACAAATATGGCTTTCCATAGCATTTGACGTCTTTGACACATATCGTGAAACACGTTCACAGACATATTTTTACATTAATACTAATAAATATCAATAATTTTAACTAAAAATGTATGTGACCTTCAGGTTTAAGGTTTTAAGTTGGTGATAAAAACAAGATTGTGTTCCGAAACTGCGTGATGGGCATTTTTCCGAGCGTTTCAACCGCCGTGACTTCATTATTACGCGTTTTCCGTGGGTATCTCATATTTTATTTAGATATACATATTGGTAGTAAAAAAAAGAGATAAGTACCCACCGAAAAACCGTAATAATGTTGCCACCGAAGTCACGGCGGTTGAAACGCTCAGAGAAATGCCCTGGGTGCTTAGACAAGTTGCCCATCGCTAACGCTTAATCGTCAATCGTAAACGAAAGGCAGCTAACTGTCTTTGTCGCACTAATATGAAAGAGTGAGAGAGAGGGAAAACTACGAGCGTTAGCGATTGGCATCTTGGCTAAGCATCCTGATAATGAAATAATGCAAGTTTGCAGGTTTGTTTTTTTTTTACTTTCGTTTGAAGAATGGTATACACACGCGTCAATGGCCATTTAAAGCCTGTAGGCACATTCCTTTTTGATCCCGAGCTACGCGGAAGCCTTAAATTACACCTCATTTGCCCCTCACCCGTGTTGTGGAGCCTTTCTGCTCAACACACAGATGACTTACCCAACAAGAGAGGTGTTGTGGTCATTATTGAGATTACTTTTTGGAGCGATGCTGAACTTGCAACGCTTAGTCATATTCGTCAAAGTCAAATTAGACCAGCAATTTCTTCTTTTTTCTTTCTAAAAACTAAACTTTAAATTGTTTTATAATAAATGCAGATATGGTGGAATAACTAGAGATGTAGTCTCTAATGGTCAGTACATGTAAATCTAATGATTTCTTAGAGATGTACAGTAGAATGTCCCGAATTTGACTTTTTTACGCGAGACCTACCAAAAGCCTCTAAATAAATTGTAGATTACGGGAAAAATAATAAAAAAAAATTTAGACTAAATCTTTAGGGCTCTACCATCGTTTGAAGTTTTCAAATAAAAACTTTTTTAATTCGGCTCCCTGGGCTAAAAATTAAAAAATGATATTTTTCATGCAATATAGATTTAAGACAAGCTATAAAATTTAAAATGAGAAGAAAAAATATTTAATGTAATATGGATTTTTTTAAATTATATTTTTCCTATATTTTTTTATTTAATTAATTTTTATAAAAAAATACTATAATCATATGTAAACATATTTTGACATATAATTTTTTTCGGAAAAATAGGAAAAAATCAAATCTTTACACTGCGGTATTTTTATTTTCTTTTCTCGTTTCGGAATGTGTGTAAATTTACAAAAAAATTGATGCCTCTCGGAAAACTGTAGCTCAAAAAAATTTTTTTTCCATACATTGACGGGACACTCTACTGTACAGAACTATGTAAAGATGTAAAAAAGGTTGCAAAGGTAGATTTAAAAGACTGGAAGAGTTTTAACTTAGCAACTCACGCTAATTGAGTAACGGTGCTGTACCTTGTCGTTGTTGTCTGCTTTTTTTTAGTTTGTGATTCACGGTCTCCATTCCTTTCAATAGAACTGCAACAACTGTTATTTCAACCGAACGGAGAAACTCAATTGATTTTCCTTAATTGAAAACAATCTGTAATTCCTCTTGCTAGATAGAGATTGCTCTTGAAAAAGCAGTACAATCTAATACAGTATCTGCTGAAAATGACTATTGTGTCACGATGTTTAAAAAACCAAATTTCACAAAAACAAATATGTGTTGAGGACGTCAAAAACCCTATTTTATCTTTGAAATAATTTATATACATTTAAACAAACAAATTCTATGTTGGTGTTAAAAATAACAAGCCTTTTACCTACCTGTCGCTTACCACTCTTACCAGTAGGCTTGCGATGGTACGGCGTCTAATCGTTTGTCATTGTTGCAGTCACTTTCTAACAGTATGCAAGTGCGAAAGTCACGCGTAGCACGATTAATGGATAAAACGGGACCATCATTAGCCACCAGAGGGTCACATACACAACACCCAAAGCTTACGGGTTACCTCAACAAAGATGCGGAGTCTACTCCCATCGTCCATGGCCCAACATGATTCTAGTGCACGCTGATTATATTACGCAATTTCATACTTCGTTTATGCGAAAATGGAGATGAGTATATTGAAGTGTAGGTTGTAACATTATTATGGCCATTATGGTAGTAATGAAGACCGGTGTCCACTTGACGGAAATATGGCTCCATAATTACTTGAAACTTAACTATTTTAATGCTCTTCCGGTAATAAAAACATACTTTATTGTATGTAATACGACAACTCACACAAACAAATCTTTCCGTGGGTGTCTTAAGAGTCGACTAAGGGATAGAAGTGTCATTGCCCATTCAGTTATTGAAGATTAATAACGAATATCATGCGATATGCTCGTATTCTTACACTAATACATTAGCACGGTAAAACATAATTTCAAGTATTAGTATAGTTGACGCGCGATAGTGCATTTGGAATACGCACAAATAAGATATGAAATGTTAAACAAAATTGCATTACAAAGACGGTCCTGAAATTTTGTTGACAACCGTAACCCGTTCAACACTCGCTGCCGCAAAATGACAAGGTTCTATATTGTACTTTTATCAGATAGAAATTTGGACATTGTTAAATTTACACTAAGCCAAGATTTAATCCACCCGAATATTCTGACATCTGTAATATTATTATTGTGGCAACGACTTCACGCTTATGAATTAAAATAAATGCTAATTTTGTCAAACTCTCGTTCCTGGCCGAAAAAATTGAGGTATTAGGTATATAAAATATAAATATGAGAAATATGAGGTATTATAATTATGAAAGTCCTGTCTAATCACAGCACAAAAGCACAATCGAACAATTTAATTATTGGACTTTCAAACTGATAAATGTGCTTAAAAATGTTGCAATCACCTACTCTTTCACTATTTTAATTTGTTTCTGCTACCCAAAGGTTGTCTGGAAGAGATTACTTTATAGCAATAAGACTACCTGTTGTGTACCTCTAAGTATAATCGTTTGTTTTAACCATGTTTTCTTTTTTTGTTAAGGTGAGCATGTGCAATGAAGAGTATTATATCTAACTATCGTTTTTGGGGGCAACATTATTAAGGTGCATTCAGACCAAACGAGTATTCGCTATTCTATCCCCCACTCTACGAAATCAACGAATCACGTTTTGAGTAACGATCGAATTTCGTAGAGTAGGGGGTTAGAATAGCGAATGCTCGTTTGGTCTGAATGCACCTTTATATGGTTGCAGATTTTGGCACGGCTCGGGCTCCGTACAGAGCAAACAGACGCTGAATCATCCCTAAATGGTTAAACCGTCTCTCGCAGACCTAAAGAGATGTGAAGTAAAAAGTTTCTGCCATAAAAAGATTGTGTTGGAAAAACTTGTCTGCATGTTTTTGCTGCAAATAGCGGCGAGCTTTCGAATTTATTAGAGATTGCTTCTAAAGGATGTCTACAACTATAGCAGCGTTTTAATGGAAAAGACACATCGTCACTACTTTGAAAAAACGCGTACCTAGGTACCTATCTCATACTGCTATTCAAAGAAGCAACGTAGTATGTCAAGGGTGAACAGGCACCTTCTGGGCGAACTTGCTCCATCGTAGGTATCTGCCCTCGGCTAGTCTGTTGCCATGAATAAGAATAAGAATTCATTTATTTGCCATTCATCACCAATGCTCGGCGGCGGTGAGCTGTGGTCATACTAAATGACATGTATCACGTGACATTTAGTATGAAAACAGCTTACCCCCGCCGAGCATTGTTAATCACATGCTAGGTTACAAGCAAAAGAAAACCAAAGCCCATTAAGCAAGATACGCCCATTTAAAATTAAACAAACGAGTCTACATGTATCATACATACTTTACGACATTTTTCTCTTGGCTTAATGTACCTACCGAATACGAGTTTTGAGTGTCGATATATCAGCATGCGTACGCATTTTTGTCTACAGAAAATGGTAACTCAGTAGGTATGGCACCGCGTCCAGCTGCCCACGCGCACTCGTACGTATGCTTACGCATTCAGGTGCATTTAGACCAGGCGAACATTCGTTAATTCTATCCCCCACTCTACGAAATTCGTTCGTTACACAAAACGTAATTCAACGAAATTCGTTAATTTCGTAGAGTGGAGGATAGAAAGAGCGAATGCTCGTTTGGTCCTAAATACACCTTTCCATACTAAACGGCCGATTTCAATAGACTTGTGCCTTCTCTTCACCCTTATTCCTGTATATTTTATTGCTGATTTTATCAAATCATATTTTTCCCTCAATAAGCGAATAATGCACTTTTTGTACAAATATTTGTTCAATAAAGCCTCATCCAAAGATAAAAACCATAATATTCGAATCACGCTTACGCCGTAAAACTCGTTTCATTAAAAATAACGAGTGAAAATCCTGAATGAAATCCGTAATAATCCATAATAATGTAATATACTCTATCTAGTAGTTTTCCTTCGGTTTATCTGCGTCTTTCCTGTTCCCATCGCAAATAGATTATCGTGCAAATTGAGGGCTCGATCGTTCATAACAATGCGTGTGACCTAAGGTTGGAGTCATTCAGAAGAGGAAAGTAGAGGGATTACATCTAGTTTATCCATTCTCTGAAGGCGGCGTATGGGCTTGTTTGGCCGTCGGGCACCAAGACCACAGCCATGACGATGCGCTAGCGTATGAGCTCGACACCTCCATTAGCGATATTATCCGCTATTGCTGTGACCCGTCGGCCTACAATGCTGCAACCAAGACCACAGCCCTAACGATGCGCTCGCGTATAATCTCGACACCCCTATCAGCGATATTATCTGCTATTTCTGTGGCCCGTCGGGCTACAACGCTGCAACTAAGACCACAGCCCTAACGATGCGCTAGCGTATGAGCTCGACACCTCCATTAGAGACATTATCCGATATTACCGCGCCGTGGGCGGGTACAACGCTGCAACCAAGACCACAGCCTTAACGATGTGCTCGCGTATGTACTCGACACCGCTATTAGCGATATTATCCTATGTTACCGCGCCGTGGGCCCGTCGGGCTACAACGCTGCAACCAAGACCACAGCCCTAACGATGCGCTCGCGTATGATCTCGACACCCCTATTAGCGATATTATCCGCTATTTCCACGCCGTGGGCCCGTCGGGCTACAACGCTGCAACCAAGACCACAACTCTAACGATGCGCTCGCTTATGATCTCGACACCCCTATTAGCGATATTATCCGCTATTACCGCGCCGTGGGCCGACTACAACGCTGCAACCAAGACCACAGCCCTAACGATGCGCTCACCTACCATCTAGACACCCCCATTAGCGACATTACCCGCTATTGCTGTGGCCCGTCGGGCTCAAACGCTGCAACCAAAACCACAGCCCTAATGATACGCTCGTGTATGATCTCGACACTCCTTTCAGCGATATTGTCTGCTATTTCTGTGGTCGTAGAGCTACAACGCTGCAACCAAGACCACTGCCCTAACGATGCGCTCGTGTATGATCTCGACACTCCTATCAGCGATATTGTCTGCTATTTCTGTGGTCGTAGAGCTACAACGCTGCAACCAAGACCACAGCCCTAACGATGCGCTCGCGTACCATCTAGACACCCCCATTAGCGATATTATCTGCTATTACTGTGGCCCGTCGGGCTACAACGCTGTTACCAAGACCACAGCCCTAACAATGCGCTCGCGTATAATCTCGACACCCCTATTAGCGATATCATCCGCTATTACCGCGCCGTGGGCCGACTACAACGCTGCAACCAAGACCACAGCCCTAACAATGCGCTCGCGTATATACTCGACACCCCTATTAGCGATATTATCCGCTATTACCGCGCTGTGGGCCCGTCGGGTTACAACGCTGCAACCAAGACCACAGCCCTAACAATGCGCTCGCGTATGTACTCGACACCGCTATTAGCGATATTATCCTATGTTACCGCGCCGTGGGCCCGTCGGGCTACAACGATGCAACCAAGACCACAGCCCTAACGATGCGCTCGCGTATGATCTGGACACCCCTATTAACGATATTATCCGCTATTACCGCGCCGTGAGCCCGTCGGGCAACTCCGCTGCTACCAAGGCCACAACCTTAACTATGCGCTCGCGTATGATCCCGACACCGCCATTAGCGATATTATCCGCTATTGCTGTGGTCCGTCGGGCTCAAACGCTGCAACCAAGACCACAGCCCTAACGATGCGCTCGCGTATGATCTCGACACCCCTATTAGCGATATTATCCGCTATTACCGCGCTGTGGGCCCGTCGGGCAAGTCCGCTGCTACCAAGACCACAGCCCTAACGATGCACTCGCGTATGAGTTCGACACCTCCATTAGCGATATTATCCGCTAATACCGCGCCGTGGGCCGGCTACAACGCTGCAACCAAGACCGCAGCCCTAACGATGCGCTCGCCTACCATCTCGACACCCCCATTAGCGATATTATCCGCTATTACTGTTGCCCGTCAGGATACAACGTTGCAACCAAGAACACAGCCCTAACAATGCGCTCGCGTATGATCTCACCACCCCCATTAGCGATATTATCCGCTATTACCACGCTTTGGGCCCGTCGGGCTACAACGCTGCAACCAAGACCACAGTCCTAACGATGCGCTCGCCTACCATCTAGACACCCCCATTAGCGACATTATCCGATATTGCTGTGGCCCGTCGGGCTCAAACGCTGCAACCAAGACCACAGCCCTAACGATGCGCTCGCGTATGATCTCGACACCCCTATTAGCGATATTATCCGCTATTACCGCGCCGTGGGCCCGTCGGGCTACAACGATGCACGCTGGGCCCGTCGGGCTACCACGCTGCGGACGCCTAGGTTCATGTAATTGCATGTGAATTTGTTCAATTGTGGCTAAATAATTATCTTAGTTGGACTATTATATCATCTTAGATGCAGGATAATCTACGCTAAGCGAGCGTAGATTTTTAGTGCGCTCAAATCCGGTCGAAGAAAGTGTATGAGAAATGAACATATTGCGAAAACACAAATCAAATTATTTATTAACTAAATATTTTGATTTGTACTTTTAATTTTTCTCCAGTAGTCACACTACTTAATACTATATAAATTATAAATATTAGATGTCATATACCAAAGAAAAACGACCAAGATCACCTATGTCCGAGGTGGGGATCGAACCCACGTACTCAGCTTTCGCGCCTGATGCCTGTACCCCTCGGCCACTCGGTCTTAGCAACCACCGGTCAAATTTCTCGGGTATATGCAATCACTTACAAGGCTAGGCTAGTATTCTAATAGGAGGTGCAGGCATGTATTGCTTGCCCTTAGAGAATGGTCAAAGGCGCCTAGCCTTGTAAGAGATTGCATATATGTACCCGAGAAATTTGACCGGTGGTTGCTAAGACCGAGTGGCCGAGGGGTACAGGCATCAGCCGCGAAAGCTGAGTACGTGGGTTCGATCCCCACCTCGGACATAGGTGATCTTGGTCGTTTTTCTTTGGTATATGACATCTAATATTTATAATGTATGAGAAATAGTAACTCAATGGAATTTTTTTTTGGGACACTTTTTTATTTCTATCTGGATCGAAAGAGCTCGCGATACTGAATAGAAAAAATGTAAAAATTCCAAATTTGGAAAAATTTAAGAAACGACAACATAATAAAAATCCGCCCTAATTTGCATTTGCCAATGACAGATCGCAGCCACTCGCAACATTTGACAACTAAGCAGTAGGTACATCGATCGTTCGAAGGAAATAAATTTAATGGTACGGTAAATTTAAATATTTGCCAAATGTTAATTAGCTTGAAAATGATTGCTAGTAGTTACTCGTAATGCGTATTATTACCCGTTTTCGTAAACACCCGGGTCATGGTTGTATTTTAAATTGGTATCTATTAGTATAACTCCTTTGGTATAAAATTGGTCATAAATTGTCTAGAGTTAGGTACTTCTGTAGGCTTAGCACAGGATTAGTGCGACAATGTCGCCGCGAGATAGACTATCCAACCCTCTTTTTTTCATATAGGTAGTTAGTCAAAGATGGAAAATCTATCTCGCGGCGACACACTGACATACCTACCAATCATGTGCTATAAAGCATACTGGCACTGACAATTTTAAAACCAACTGCTACTGAACTCTGCAGGATATCTTTCATTTAGATTTGTGAGTTGTCATAGCCATGTACAGAAAGTTACGTTACCTAAGTTTAATTTTTATATATGAACAGAAAGCGCGTCGTAGGGGCTACTTCACAAATAAGTATCAAAATGCTGGACTTCCTGGAAACCCTTAACTTTCGAACATGGTCGTGACACACCTGTCAAACTAAATAAGAAATAATAGTAAACTTAGGTAAGTGTATCAATTGATACTATTCTGCGACCATATATAACATGGACGTCTAACGCCAGCTCAAAAATGCCCCCAAAATGAATTAATTGTTTCATTGTGCCAAGATGGGCAGGACATAGCGCTTTTCTTAACACCGCGCAATGTCTTTGACAAATGTTTATAGAATATAACCAATCAAAACTTCGATGGACCAATCACAACTATTTTTAAATGGCGGTTTAAGTTTTTATAGGTTGACATTGAAATTCATTGCCGTGATGCATTAAAGAGGGGGGTGACATTTGTCAACTAAAATCCAGGACCGTTTATGAAAGACAATTTACTATGGCGTGCGGCTTCCATGTTTTATTTGTTCGTAGATACTATTGATGGAAACGATTTGGAACGCTCCGGACGCTACGATACCTACCTATATCTGATAGGGACTGTACAGTTACTTTAATTCTCATCTCATGAGAATAACAAGGACCGGTAATAGGGTTGTCAAAGCCGAGAGGTGGCGTGGCAGCTGGGACACGGGCTTCCTGGATGGCCAGAGGAGTACTGCTGATTAACTATTTATAGTCTGGCCAACCAACTCGTCTGTAGAGATAAAATATATAGAGTAGCTGCAAAGTCCCCTAGAAAAAATAACTTCGTGCCGTTAAATGTGCTGCTATGAAGATTATCCAGACTGAGTTTTTGATATTACACCATGCACGCCATGCTACATGGCCTTTCAAAAACGGTCCAGAAATTTCGTTTACAAGTGTCATCCCCTCTTTAATACATCGCGCTAATGAATTTCTAATATTATCCTATTATAAATAAATAAATTTCTGGGACATCTTACACAAATCGACCTAGTCCCATGGTAAGCTCAATTAAGGATTGCGATGTGGGTACCAGGCGACAATATATATATTATAATAGATATGTTCATCTAGATACTTGTACTTTTTAAACACATAGACAGCCATGATCAAGGAACAAATATTTGTGATAAATAAATACACAAAAAATGCCCTCGTTGGGATTCGAACCCGGAACCTCCAGCTTCGTAGGCAGGGTCACTACCGACTAGGCTACGGAGGCTGACAGAATTATGTATGTATGAATTATGTAAACTTAAACCACTAATTCAAAATAGTTGTGATTGATCCATCAAAGTTCTGATTGGCTATTTATATTCTATTTGCATTTGTCAAAGATTTTGCTTCAACAATACGCGGTGTTAAGAAAAGGGCTATGTCCTGCCCATCTCTGTACAACTGTTCTTGGTGGCATTTTTGAACTCGCGTTAGATGTCCATTTTTATACAGGGTGTTACACCATCCACTGAAAACCTTGAACTGGGTCATTTGGTAGGTTATATTGAACAACTTTTACTATGGAGCTAACCCAGAAATCTCCGGCTCTTTCATACAAAATGTCGTTATCGATCGGCCAAAATATATGAAAAAGACATTTTTTTTAGATTTCGTGATTGGCCCCATAGTTAGTTGTTCAGTATAGCCCACTAAATCACCCTGTTCAATGTTTTCAGTGGTTGGTGTAACACCCTGTATACGGTCAGAGAAAACACTCAGTAACACGGTGTTTGAGTAGTCTGAGTAGTACAAACAAACATATTCAATAAGAAGCTGTAACCACATTTACCTATATCTTTAGCCCCGACTGTAATGGTCTAGCAACAAGAAATTATAAATGGAAATGTATGAAGACTCCCCGCGGCAGGCGTCATGTGGCGACAGATATGTGGACGAGAGCCTAGATGTAATATACAAACAGATTTAACACTCAAACATCATCATCATCATTCAACGTATCTCAGTCTTAATGCTTAATGCCGCCTAGTGTTACAAAAGCTATAAAAATAACCTTAAGCCATTTAAGAGTGGTAACATGAGTTCTTATAGCACTTAGTAATTTAGTGATACAACAGACATAATTTTCCCTGTTAAATTACTTAGCTTTTTATAGCTTGAAGTGCTATAACAGCGGTATGGCCGTAGCTCTACAAGAGTGTTTACGTGAACATTATTACCACTTAAAGTTATTTTTAACGCTTTGAGGTATAAGATACCTCGCTCTATACCCTTTAATGATTATCGGGAATACATTTAAAGCTGCCAGTTCCACTTGAGATAAAATTATCACCTTTAGAGTTAATCATGTGTTTAGAACGTGAAACGCCATTTTTGTTTACAAACAAATACAAAAAAAATGCTTAAAATATGGTAATAAAGCAGCAATTGTTAAGGAAATTGTTCTAATATTTAAATATCTAGAATGTGTAGCATAACCATTCACAAAACTAAAGATTATAATTAACTTACTTACCAAACATAACCTAGGCTACAGTACTTTTAGCATACCAAATTTGTTAAAACTTGTAAATTTACGAGGCGCTTGAAAATTGAGATGTAAAATACCACATATAATGACAGAAAAGTAACAACCGCATTAGAATTTTGGTTGAATTCACTAATATGCTTCGTGAAACTTTGTGTACTCAACTGGTAATGATTTCACAATCCATCAAGTCGCCATTACAAACAATCTTCATTGCACACAACACAAGCCGATTGAAGTCGTATTAAATATTTTGACATTTAAAACTACACAAACAATTATAGCTATAAAAGATTCCATATTGCGACGCACAGCGATTATTTCCACTATAGCAGTGTTCTTGTAACACTTTAAGTGATACAAGATGACATTTTACGCGGTTATTAGAACTATAAGCGAAAATACTGCTACTCTAGCCCTATATTATCACTCCCGGCAACAATTATCCCTATTGTAGCACTATTGTATCACTAGTTTATCACTATTGCGCATAAAATGAACCACTATAGAACTTCAAGCTCTAACGGCGGTGCCTATTTGCGCCTATAAGAGAGTTATAGCGTGCTATATCGCTAAATTTTAGGCAACACTATCGCTGTTTAATCTGTGTTTAATCGAAAGAATATACAGCTTTTGTAGAACTAGTTTTATCGCTAAAATGTTAGTTGGGATGACGCTGCTGCTTGTCATCAATCTTCTATTAATGAATGGTCAAGTGACACTTCAATCCAAGCTGACACTTACGTTACTCGCGGGAAGAGTTAGGGGGGGGGACTAATGTGTTCTTACTGCTGTCACCACACCAGCACCACTCAAACATATTACCTGTATACACCGTGACCTCTTCTACCTAGAAGTATCCCGAAGTTAGAGTCCGCTTTGCTCTGTTTCGTCCACTGCACTTTGGTGTTTTCTTGCTTGCTTTTCGATGTACAGTCAACTGTTTTTTGGTCTATCTCGGGGTGGAGGCCTGTTAGAGACTAGGTCAAGAAATTTCCATTCATATATTCGGGTGGTAAATTGCCGAAAACGACATTCCTGAAGTAGACTGGCACGAACTACGAGGCTGCCGGGAATTATTATGTTACTAATGCCGCACACACCTTGTGATTAATACTCTCGTAACACCACTGGTCCCGGTCCTTTTTTTTACATGCTTTAGATGGAAAACGAACAGACGAATCGCCTGATGGAAAACAATTAACGTCGCCTATGGACAATTGGACACCCGCAACACCAGAGGCAGAGGCGTCGCAAATGCGTTGCCGGCCTTTGAGGTGGGGGTACGCTCTTTTCTTGAAGCGGCAGTTCGTTCCAAAGTTTAGCTGTGCGACGCAGGAAGCTATGGGAGAAGCGTACAGTTGAGAACTGCCAACCATCTAAATGGTGAGAATGGAAGTATTGTTCTGAGCTAACCTTATCCAAAAGTGATCCACACTCTTTCGAATATCGTCCACCCATTGAGCGGACAAACGCTCTGCGCTTCTCCCGTATGCAATTCAGCTCAGGTATGGCGTATCTATGTGCTAACCATTTTAATCTGTGCAGGATATCTTAATCTATCTACCATATTTTTAGCTCGGAGCCAAGACGAGTGAAGAATAAATAACATGTCAGCCATATTGTTACAGGTTTATAGGTTTCTTTGAAGCTGGAGGCTTACGCGCAGATACAGTCAAGGTAAAAGATGTAGATGCGTGCAAAATACCAAATACATGTATACACAATCCTATTACTATAAGGTCGTGTCATTGGGGGTGGTTGCCATAATCGCAACGCTTGGCTCGCGGGTTGGCGATCGCAGTGTCTCCACCGCACTTTAGGGATTCTGCTGCCCATCCCCCGGTGGTCTTGGTTGTAGTTTTCGGGTCAAGTGTATGATCAGTGACATTTTAGTCCCTTAGTCGATTCATACGACACCCACGGGAAGAGTTGTACATGCATTTTTGGCACTGCGTGTATCTATTTACATTTTTACCTTGACTGTACTGGTACCTACTGATAAGTACCGAGCAGTAGGAAAGTGTAAGTACCTACGCTTTACTACTCGTTAGACTCGTTACTGAACACCTAACGAGCACTAGCGAAACATAAAGGTGGGTTTACACCAAATGAGCGAATGCTCAATCTGCCCCCCACTCTGCGAAATCAACGAATTTCGACGAATTACGTTTTGTGTAGCGAACGAATTTCGTAGAGTGGAGATAGAATGAGCATTTGCTCGTTTTGTGTTAATCCACCTTAAGACTGCAAAGGCAGTAGCTTACTCCTATCCAACATGGCTCAATTGCACATTTGTTTATGGGGGCATTTTTGAACCCGCGTTAAATGTCGGTATATATTTATGGTCGCAATTTCCAATTTATGGTGACAGAAGTCATCAAGAAATTTCAGACGAACACGACCTTCAGCAATCGAGTCAACGACTCGACAGAGTAAAGAATGATTTTAAGAAGTTTTTTGTGGAACAGCTCAAATTGCTTTCTTTCGAATATATTTTGAGTTGTATTTTTTAAGCAGTAAAGGTCTTCGCACATTGTAACGACTCAACGGCGACTCGACTCTATGCCAAATATTAAAATTTAAATCCTATGTCATATGTACTAGGATTAATTTCAAAATAAAATAAGTAAAAAAAGTTTTAATTTAAACGGTTTTTATTGCACCAAAAACTAGAAAATAAAAATTAGTTGTAACTAACCGTAGATGCTACTTTCTGTAGATTAGTCACGTGAAACTATTATCACTGTAGTCTTCCCAAGTCGGTTGCTGAAAGCCACGTTTAGCCTCTATGTCAGTGGATTAAGCGTTAATCGGAAACTTTTACCAAACTGAAATAAAAACGTGGGGCGTACGCAATTGTGATTAAGTTACTATAGTTATTTAAGAACAAACATAGAAATCAAGACAGCAATAGTGTAATACCTAAGTTTTGTTCTGGCTTTGATAAAAGTTATTTACCTGTGAAGAAGTGTTGAAACAGAAGGATGATTAATTGTAAAATTAAAGCTACCATTTCATATTTTGAACTTGTATGTTTCTTCATAATAACGCCCCACGTTTTTATTTTAGTTTGGTAAAAGTTTCCGATTAAGTAACGCTTAATCCACTGACATAGAGGCTAAACGTGGCTTTCAGCAACCGACTTGGGAAGACTACAGTGATAATAGTTTCACGTGACTAATCTACAGAAAGTAGCATCTACGGTTAGTTACAACAAATTTTTATTTTCTAGTTTTTGGTGCAATAAAAACCGTTTAAATTAAAACTTTTTTTACTTATTTTATTTTCAAGTTTTTAGTGCAATTGTAAAGTTAATTTCCGATACTATATCTACTTATTCTAGATCAAAGATGTTGTTTGTAATATGCAATACAATTATGCATGCTAGCATTTAATTCTCGCGCTTGAACCACGACACATATGTAAACGTAATGGACATTATTTTATGTGTAACGAGAAGGGAATCCCTGCTGAATAGATATTTTTAGAAATCCGACACTAAAAAAATGTCAGCTTGAATGCCCGAAGTGTCTCAAATGGGCGTGTTATTCATACAACAGAGATCTGACAATAAGGAATATATCAATCAATTTGGTTTATAGAGAAAATCAAGGTTAAATGCTTATGAACACATTATACAAGTCGAATTTCGAGACTATTAAATATAAACTCAAGCTGTCAGTCGACCAACCGGAGGATCGCAGGTCTGACGGAATGTCCGACGCGAACCGAGGGCTCAAAGGGTCAATCCATGCAGTCTATCAACCGGAGAGCCATAGGCTCGACGGCACTATGGCACGCACTACGTGAACCGGAGGGACTCACACTCTCAGTCTATCAACCGGACGGCCGCAAGCCCGACGGCACGCCCTACGCGAACCCGAGGGATATACCCATACTCTCAGTCTTATCAACCTGATGACTGCAGGTCCAACGGCACGTCCTACGCGAGTCATTCACGCTGTGAGTCTATCAGCTGGAGGGCCGCAGGCCCGACGGCTCGCCCCGCGCGATCCACTCACGCTGTCACTCTATCAGCTGGAGGGCCGCAGGCCCGACGGCTCGCCCTACGCGAACCATTCACGCTGTCACTCTATCAGCTGGAGGGCCTCAGGCCCGACGGCTTGCCCTACGCGATCTACTGATGCTATCACTCTATCAGCTGGAGGGCCGCAGGCCCAACGGCTCGCCCTACGCTACGCGATTCACTCACGCTGTCACTATATCAGCTGGAGGGCCGCAGGCCCGACGGCTCGCTCTACGCGAACCATTGACGCGGTCACTCTATCAGCTGGAGGGCCGAAGGCCCGACGGCTCGCCCTACGCGATCTACTCACGCTGTCAGTCTAGCAGTCTTGCTCGCCCTACGCGATTCACACACGCTGTCAGTCTATCAGTTGGAGGGCCGCAGGCCCGGGCTCACCCTACGCGATCCACTCACGCTGTCACTATATCGGCTGGAGGGCCGCAGGCCCGACGGCTCACCCTACGCGATCCAGTCACGCTGTCACTATATCAGCTGAAGGGCCGCAGGCCCGACGGCTCACCCTACGCGATCCAGTCACGCTGTCACTATATCAGCTGGAGGGCCGCAGGCCCGACGGCTCACCCTACGCGATCCACTCACGCTGTCACTATATCAGCTGGAGGGCTACAGGCCTCATAAGAAGGCTCAATGTCACCCAAAGGGAAGCAATGGAAGGGAAGCCTAGGAAGGGGTCAATGGAGAGGGCTATGCTAGGAGTCTCTCTGCGATATCGGATTAGAAATAAGACCATCCGCAGCAGAATCAAAGTAACCGATATAGCTCTTCGAATCGCTAAACTGAAGTGGCAGTGGGCGGGGCTCGTTGTGCGTGGAACCGATGGCCGTTGGGGCGGTAAGGTTCTCGAGTGGCGGTCACGTACCGGAAGGCGCAGCGTGGGTAGGCCCCCCACAAGGTGGACTCATGACCTGGTGAAGGTCGCTGGATGCAGGTGGCGCAGGGCCGGTCCTTGTGGCAATCTTTGGGGGAGGCCTATATTCACCAGTGAACGTCTTTCGGCTGATATGATGATGATGATGATGATAATGAAATCCGTATGTTTCTACCAATATCTAAAGTAGTACTTCAAAATCTGCATAACGCTAAACCTAGCGGTTGTGGCAGGCAGTAACACTGGAGTATCAGATTTGAGGAGTTGGACGTTAGTATTAAATTCGCATGTTTCTACTTAAGTAATATCCTAATATCTAAAGAACTTCTTTAAAATCAAGATATCGATAAAAGATAAACCTTGCGGTTATTGTAGGCAGTACTGCAGCATCAGGAGTGGGGAGTTGGAAGTCAAGATCAGGCTGTTGGTATTTGATTATGCCAAACATGCTATACATTCATTTTCACGTGTCTAACACACTCGGTTAAGGCAAGCAGTACGTCTGCAGCATCAGGCTTTGAGGATACAAGGATACAAATATTATAATATTGCATTGTCATGGGAACTTGATAAGAGTTCCAAATTTCATTGATTTTGGTGCAGTTGAAGTGGTCGAAAAATCGATCACAAGATTTGAAGCATCGACGACAGTTGATACGCGGTGAAGTTAATAAAAACCGAGTCTATATTAATTCGCATAATTTAATACGCATAACTCAAATCGGCATAACGTTGTTAAGCATACTATTTAAGTAGAATAAGCATAATTCCGCATAAACGATTACGTATAATGTATTTACGTATAACGTAAAGTATCATAACGACGATTTGGAATAATTAGGATGAGCATAATACTAATTGGTATACTTAATGAAAGGTATAAAATATAAGAGATAAAATAAAAATGACCGATCATAGATTGCGTAGCAAAACCGATACAATATACCTAATATTTGCCAAGTTACTGTCGATTAGTATACGTATTAATAAATAATATTTACACATGTACAGTCGCCGTCAGATATATCGGAACGGCAAAGGTGCTCACAATCATCTGAGCAGGCCTCTATTGTCATCGCATTAGAGTGAATGTTCAGATATTATTGAGGACTGTGGCCGCTCCGATATGTACGTACGTGATGGGGACAACACGACCAAAATATAATCCAAGTTTTTGGAGTACGCATGAGTTAGTGAAAGGAACTTGCCTAGAACAGAAAACAATGACGAATCATGGCACCATCGGTTTGAAATTTTAATAGGAAAGCATCAGCAAGGATTTTTATTCATGGAATGAAGTATACACAAACACATCAATGGAAATTCAAAAACTGCTTAATAGATGTCCGCCAGCGCCAAAAAATCGCAAACATATAGATAGAACGGCTCGTACCTATTTATAATATTTTGCAGCAAAAAGATTGTTATGTTACCAAAAATCGGTATTTGGAAGCGATTGCTTCCAATTTAAAACTAGTTAAGCCTTTTTTTTTCTTGTGCGTTGTGCGTTGGTATAACAGTTAATGTCTAGGTCTGGCCTACTACCGCGAAAATCGAAATTCGTAAATTTCGAGGATTTTTCTCTGTCACTCAAACGAAGGCGTCATTAAAGTGAGAGAGACAAATCCTCGAAATTTACAAATTTCGTTTTTCACGGTAGGGCCGCTGGACTTATTTTATTGACTAACATACATGTATACTCATATTTTTATAGTAAATATTGATTATTTAAATTATTACTCTCATTTTTACCCTAGCAATTTATAATGTTTATAAATACGACGTGTGTATTTTATACGGGATACAGTTATCGTTTTGTGATCGTAGAAATCATGGTATAGGTAAATAGGTTCCCTAGATCCTACCAATCCTACATTAAGCATCACGCAAGGAATACGCACTCTGTACGTACGGCCCATGCGCCTACCAAGATGTGATTTCTTTACTAATAAATCAAAGTCAAAGTCAAAATATTCTTTATTCAATTAGGCCCAGCAACGAGCGCATTTGAATCGTTAAACTAAATAGCGAATGAGAGAAAAAAAAAACTACCTCCGGTTCTAACCCTACACCACTGCCTGAGAAGAATCCGGCAAGAAACTCAGCGGGACTTTCTTTTTTCAAATAATAGTTTTATAACATCTTACGGCTAACATGCATTAATTAAAAACGAAACATAGATTTGATTTAATATAAATACAGATATAGTAAATGTTGATTATTAAATACCCAATGTTTTATTTAAATGATTGTGTCTAACGTGGTCATTAGGAGATATCGACGAAAGCTAGGCTTCAACTTCGCTTCGTCGCTCCTGCTTATTACTTAATCTTTTGAACTTAACCTTACTGTCTTGGTTTTACCCTGATCTGCCTCATTCTCTTGATTTCTAAGATTATGCTAATCCACATTAGGACGAATAAAGTTATATTTAATATTGTTATGCATATTTTAATTATGCGTAATCAGTAATATGCGTATTGAGCATTATGGTATTTTATTATTTTGCCTATTCAATATTATGCTTAATTATTTATGCCAAATCCGTTATGCGAATTCATATTAGGATTATTAATATTAGGCATATTAAAGGGGACCCATAAAAACCGTTTAAAAATATATCAAAGTAGTGTACAACGAGTGGTCTACGCGTCGTACACTAAAGGTCAACCCCGACGCGTCGGTCACACATTGACCACACGTTGTCCACGCGGCAACGATGCGTTTGCGACTGACGTGTATCAAGCAACCATTTTCATTGCCCACTCGTTCACGCCGCGTTGTCAATTATTAGTGACCATTGGGTGGACCAACCAGTTGACTACTCGTGGAAAGTGTGAGTAGAGTTGCTGCCACGTTGGCATGGAGTTGTCATAATGTGCGAACACCTTCTGCTATCCATATAAATTTAAATATTAGATATCATATAGGTACCAAAGAAAAAATACCGCAGTTTTCCAACGCTGGGGGTGGGATTTGAACTCACGTGATGACCACGGCTGATGCCTAAACCACTCGGCTACTTTTGCTTATCGAACACTGGTTAGATTTCTCGAGTATATGAGGGGTCCACAGAAAGAACATGTCTAGTCGATTCAAACTACAGAAGGAAAAACCTACTTTTAACAGAATAAGATGTGAATTTGCCATGATTCTTTTAAGCACTGGACATGTTTTTTCCGTGGACCCTTCATATGCAATCTGTTATAAGGCTAGGCGCCTTTGACCATACTCTAAGGTGCAAGCAATACGTGCTAGCGGCCTCCTATTTTAATGCCTTACGGCTGTAATAAATGCAAATCAGTTCACGGTTTAATATAATTAAACTTAAAAAGTTACATTCTAAGTTGTAGATAGGGCCACATAGAGTCATCCGTTAAGATATTTGCTCCTACAGGCCCCACCCCGTATACGCCCTTGTAAGGTACCGCAAAGGGCCAGTTAGATAAGGATCTACATAGCTCTTGTTGAAATGTTGGATACTTCGGCATTCACCAAACAAACTGGAGACAGGGATATTCCTGCTCTCCAAAGTCGATTTGATTTCATATACGAGTATCACGACACATTTTGTTTATTGAAAGGCAAATGCATATAAGGTGAAAGTGACTAACTGTTTTTTTTTTATTTAATAGGTTTTGTAAATATATTCTAACCAATATGTTGAATTTGATAAATAGAACAATTTTCTATGCACCAAAAGTTGGATCTTATAGTACAAATACATAAAAATGACTACATTGGCCTCATATCTATAATTAAAATTTATTAAAATAACATAATATATAGCTGCATCCCGACTGATTTAATATTTGGAGCCGTAAAAATTTTTGCCGAAAAGGCCCTTGGGCCTCGCGCACAGAGCAAAAAACTAGTTATTTGTATTCTAGTTGCATTTGCCTCAGGCGATTTTACTTGGCACGATGACCCTATCTGTAGGCGTATCGCGAACTTCGAGCATCCGTCTCTATCACACTAATGACACCTTTCTTAGAGTGACAGAGAAATACTCAAAATCTACGAATTTCGGAGTTCATGGCAGGCCTCACGAGTCTTGATTTTGCGGTCCAAAGCGATAAGCGCCATCTTTCGCCCACGCCCACACAATACGGTGAAGGTCTATCAAATCAAGCTGGTTTTTGAAATCTTGAACAGACCTAGGCCTAGTGGTTAACATACGCCGAAGTAATTAAAGCTTAATGAGCAGACATTGGATTGCCTATTACGTCAATTCCTGTAACTTTGCATACTATTAAGTAAGCAGGAAAAATTAAGCCATATATACACACGGGGCAAAACGGAATCAAATGCAATCATTTATTTGCATTTGGTAGAGTTATATGTTAGGGTCAAACACAAAATCATGTAATGAGTCTTTCCGGTAGACATTTTAAAAGTTAAGGGCTATGAGAGTTAATTTTCTTATTAAACCCTTATTGTCATTGAAAGGCACTCCTTTCCTATTGAATTATATGATAAAAATCTGTTCAATGAGTTTTCATTAAATAATCACATAAACATGCGTGCTTTTACGTAGCAAATTTGTTTTTCCGTTTTCTCCAAAAAAACATCGTAAAAGCTATAATGTTTCATGCTATGGGTTTAATATATTCCAGAGACCGAGTACTATCAGCTGTAAAAATATCTGCATATAATAAATTAGGACCTTATATACAATGGTTTTAGCATGATTAGATTGCTTGTAAATTTTTAATTGCCAAGAACATTCTCTATACAAGTTTCACAACTTATGAAACTTCTCCTCGGTACATTGAGTCCTACCCAAAGGACATAAGCGTCAATAATTTACTCTATGCCAGTTACACAATTTTCCAATTTTTCAAATTTTGACGTAATGTAGGCACAAGTTTAGTCCGCCGAGCGAAATATTCGATTTATCAAAAGTCAACTGTCAGCCGTAAGCAAATTAACCAACAATTTACATAAGCGAATGCATAATGACAGCTGCCGGCAAATTGTGGCGGCCTTTACGCTCTCTTCTGACTTTACATGGACACTGATTTAATAATATTTTATTATCCAGGGCGTTGGAATAACGATGTAGGAACTTTGTCACATCATCAGCTTATGTCAGGCATATCCTAATTATTTACTACACGTGTATGTACTATGGTGGACGCATTAGTAGGTAAATACCACGTGGGGCGGGTGGATTGGCAATAGCGGGAGTGTGTTCACTATGATGATGATGATGCCATCATCAATCCCCTGTAGACGAATGGTCAGTGACTTTTCAATTCCTTAGTTGACTCTTACGACACCCACGGGAAGAGTTGGCTACAGTGAGCAGACCACGCGGCAAAATTATAATAAGGAGGTACATACTTATATAGAATAAATACATAACGATTTACCGTGTGGTGACGGCAGTAAGTAGGTAATACATTTGTCACCACCCCAAATCTTCCCTCGGGTGATGTAGAGCCAACTAAGAGATTTAAATGTCTCTCTGTTAGGTTATTCCTCGCGGAATCATCATATTTTCAAAAATATCACAAAAAGCTTCACGTCGCTTTCCCTGAGAAACCTAAAGAGAATATCAATAACAATTTGTTGTATTAACTTTTTTTTCATAGACAATGTGTTTTTTTACAATTAGAAACAAATAATTAATTGAATTAGGCATTTACACCAGACCGACAACATCGTCGACTTTTGGCCTACTAGCGCGAAAAACGATTTTCGTAAATTTCGAGGATTTTTCTCTGTCACTCAAATGAAGGCGTCTTTAGAGTGAGAGAGACAAATCCTCGAAATTTACGATTTTCGTTTTTCGCGGTAGGGCTGCTGATGATGCCTTGTGGAGAGGCGAAACACGTGTCGAGTATAGTGTTATTAGTGGTGGTTTGTTATAGTTATTTGCGTATTTATTTTTGAGGGTGGGAAAATTTGTTGCATGCTAAAAATACGCAAGTAATTATAGTGGGTTTTACTAATTAACTCTCGTTCTGTATCACGGAAGAGCAAAATAATATTGTTCATCCTTTGAGATACGAATATAGAAATGCACTCATTTGTATATTCGAACCTCAATAAACTACCAAAACAAGACTATCCATTTTTTATGGAATGCATTATGATTAAAGTCACTAAGTCATATATATCATAACTTATGTTACCTACCTAGAAATACCTAAGAAATTCTCAAAAAACTTTTACGATTATCACTCATATTTTAAAGACGGGTCTTAAAAATATGACCCCAGTCTGCCTGCGACCACGGCACGGGTGTAACGTCATGCCCGAAACGTCAGGATATAATTAAACGTAAGTTTACTCGATTAAGATCAGTTACTATAATTTGTTACCAGATTACTATACATTTTTGGATGGAAATGGTTTTTTGCATTGGAATGCAGTGCAGTTCGTCAAGCCTACCATTTTTATCAATATCGATTTTTTTTGAGAAAGCTCATCTACTAACTGAAACGCAATAAAAATAATGCATCATCAGCCTATGATAGTCCACTGCTGGACGTAGGCCTCTCCTATTAACTATGCGTATTTGCGTATAGACGCATTAGGAGGTAAATGCCCATAATCACCACGCTGGGCAAGCGGATTGGCAATCGCAGTAATGTGTCTACTACGATGACGCTGCTGCCCATCATCAATCTTTTATCAAATAATGGTCAGTGACACTTCAATCCCTTAGTCGACTCTCATGACACCCGCAGGAAGAGTTGGCGTAGTGCCAAAGTATTCTTACTGCCGCGGCATGCCGTCACCACACGGCAAAATAATGATGATGTTACTTAAAAAACCTTAATATTACCAGCTGTCGTCAAAGAATATGCTTTGAAGACTGTACACATATTTATGGCTTCGTTTCAACACGAAAGCTGTTTGCTGAAGCTTTCAATCCTGCCACCCGGGGGAGCCATACTGTTCCACGCTACTATAGTCCAGTCAACATAAGACTATTATCGAATATACCTCTTGAATGCGATTCAGTTTAGGTTCGGCTTGTCAATTTTTGACAGTTATTCCATCGAATTGACACATCGCGATTCAGGTCCTAAACTGAATCGCATTAGTAGACCGTGGTAGCTCCCTGGATGTTAAAAAAATATATACTGAAGAATATTGTATGCTGTTTTCATGTAGGCCATTCTGAACAAATTTTACTATTGGAGCAAAGTCAAAATAGAAAAACATTGACCCATTGTCTCTGAATTGTTTTTTTTTTCTAATTCAGGGAAATATTTAAAGTTGCGATCATCAATATTAGGTATAACTAGTTATCCCAGCGTAAACCATTAACGATAGATATTGTATACAACATTTTTTGTCAACTAACTTAACTATTCGTAAATAGGTAAGGTATAGTAGAGAAAATGGTCGTCAGACAATCTTCTTTGACTAGGGTATAATAGTCCCCTGAGTGCGTTCTCACTCACCTTCGGCCAATACGAGCAGTAAAGTACTTTTTATTGAAACATGTACTTCGCGGTTCTGAAGCCACTTTAGCAATTCCCTGTTGTGTTATAGTATAAGTTATACATTTACCCCTTTATTTATACGTCTACTAACTTAGCAAGACGTTAAGATTGTTTGTCCCTTTCAGTCTTATACATATTGATAAGAGTGAAAGGGACAAACAATACTTAGCGGCTTGCTAAGTTAGGAGACGTTTTTTAATAAGGGAGATAGTCTGCCTTAACAGGGGCCCGTTTCTCGAAAGCTTGTAACTTGTAATACAAGTGGAAGTCTCTTTTAAACATTATTAATTAGATAAGGACTTCCGCTTGTATTACAAGTTACAAGCTTTCGAAAAATAGGCTCCAGGTCGAATCATATCGTAGCCGAGCAGTTTTCTGAAAGTTTGCAATTAAGACAAATCGTTAAATGCTGTTTAATGTTCCTATTTTGTTACCGTTTTTTAATACGATTGTCAATATGTTAGTGTATTAGTAATTATTATGCATAATTAATAAAGTCCTCAAATCTACAAAACCTTATTTGCAATAAACAATCAGTCATTGTAATTTGTCTTACAAAAGGGTTGCGAGCCCTCCGGTCGACATTGGCCACTTCCTAATTTGTATCTTTCCAAAATTGTCCAATTCCTAATTCGTCCACTCCAACATCGTCCTTTTTCTGAATTGTCACTTTATACATTCCAAAATTGACTACTTCCTAAACAGTCATTTCCCTATTCGTATTTTCCTAACATGTCCATTCCCAGAATCGCTAACTTTCCAATTTGTCCACTCTTAAAGTGTCCTTTTCTTTGATAGTCAGTTTCCTATAAGGTACATGTAATTTGATTTATTAAGTTATTATTATTATATTAGCCTATTGTGTCCCACTGCTGGGCAAAGGACTCCCCCTCTTCTTCCATTTCATTTCATTTCATTTATTTATTGTTAGGTCATGAACATATTTTTATTCCATTCCTCCATTTCCATTCTTCTCGGTCCTGTGCAACATCCGGCCAATCTCTTAAAAAGGAGTCTAAGTTATCCCGCCATCGCCGACGGGGTCTACCTGGTCTCCGATTAGAGTTGTGGGGCACCCACTCTGTGGTTATTTTGGCCCGCAAATCATCCGGCATACGGCAGACATGACCCGCCCAGTTCCGGATACGATTCCTTAGTTTTACCTAATATGCTGCGTTCCATAGCTCGCTGGTAAACCCCGAGTTTGAACTTCTGAGCTTCCGTCAAAGACCATGTCTGAGCACCGTAGGTGAGGATTGGAAGTATGCACATATCCATGAGCCTCTACGTTTGAGTGACAGAGGTAGGTTTCCTTTCATGAGGTCTTTCATTGCCCAATAGCTTTTCCAGGCGTTTTCAGTTCGTTACACTTGATTTTTTTATAACACTTCAGTGGCAAATAAGCATTCGGTTCGCCTGATAGAAAGCAGTCACCGTAGCCTATGGACGCCTGCAACTCCACAGGTGTCAAACGCGCGTTGCCGACCCGTTAGAAACTTGTACATACACTCCTTTTTTCCGCTCCTTTCAAATCCGCATTTCGTTCCCTTTCTAAATGTTTTTTTTTTTAATTTTCATTTCTGCCCTGCTGACAGGGCAGAAATGAAAATTAAAATGCATTTTGTTCCCTGTTATCAAGGTTCTATGTTAGTAGCAACGCACAGAATAAACATTACCAGCGGTTGAAAAAAAAAACAGCCAGTATAGGTATTTGTAACGCGTACTTATAGCTGATATTAGACGGCACGAATTTGTCGGGTCCGATCCTTCGTGTACCTTAACCCTAAATGCCTTTTCTTGTATTACTCACCCTCGATACAATATACCATTTTGCTCCCTAGTAATACAATGTACCATTATTTACTCGCAAATGTGATTAAATAGTACATTACGATACAAGAGCGAAAAATAGGAAATTTAAAACGTTTCGTGATAAATTGAAACACGACCGGAGGGAGTGGTTTAAATCGACACGAGTTGCGAATTACCTCTTCGCACGTGTATCGTACGACGTTTTATAGTACATATGGCCCTATCAATTTTCGACGCAGGCACGAAAAGTGCTCATTATAGCCTCAGGGTGGTAAAGTAACACCATGTGTACTCTGAAAAACATTGTATGTATCACGGGCGGTATAAGAAATACGAACTCGTGTTAAAATTAATTCACACTCATTCGTAATTTCTTATTCACCGCCCTTAATACACAATGTACTGTTACAGTACACATGGCGTTACATTATTATATTTTATTCGAGTTTAATATTGATAAAAAAAGTAAATTATAAAGTAGACAATTTTGGAAGTAGTCAAATTAGGAAATTTAATCATAAAGTGGTCAAATTAGGAAAGAGCCTAGTTAGGAAATAGCTAAGTTTGGAAGTGGACTGGTTAGGAAATAGTCAAGTTTGGAACTGGACTGGTTAGGAAATAGTCAAGTTTGGAAGTGGACATGTTAAGAAAGAGACAGGTTGAAGAGTGGACAAATTTGGAAAGATACAAATTAGGAAGTGGCCAATGTCGACCGGAGGGATTGCGAGGATTGTCACCCGAGACAGATAATATTTTCAATATATGAGTGAGTGTGGCGTGATTATGTACGACACGAGACGATACATTACTCGGTCGAGCAATGCTATTCTGTTATTCACACATTCGACGCTGCGTTCATCGACGAGCTCGACGACGCGACAGCCTTCATTTCGACGTCGAGCGCAGCGCTGCGAAAAACGGTATTCACTAACGTAGAACAGCTCGTCGTCGAACTGTAGGCGGTAACTCTCGACGCAGTGTAGTTCCAGCTCACGCCGCATTCGTCGCCGAGCGCTAGTGTCGTTTAAAGTGCATTAATGAATACCATTTTTAGGCTCGACGCTGCCGCAGCGCTGACACAGCGCTGATAGCAAGGCGGTTTCTTTAATGAATAACACTGCTGCTTTGACGAAGAAACCGTAGCTATTACGATATCTGCGTACAACTTACAAGCAATCTAACAATACCGGCCAACAGGCAAGCTCGCAAATCTAAAGTCCAATCTGTTATCAGTTAGCCACACAACAGCTATAACTACACAGTGATTCCCATTGCTACTCAAGCACTCGTACCGTTTTAAGAATGGTTCATGGTAAAGGTATTTTTCAATAATTTCAAATACAAATAATTTATTCGTGGCAAATACAACAAGCATGACAGGACAAAACAAAACAGACAGATTCAGCACTTAATAGGTATTATACCACGATACGATAATACATATTAAGTTTAAATCAGCACCACAAATAAGGTTTAAAAGACCGAGATTTACTTTTGAATACGTTCTTTGTCAATCAATTTATACATTTTCGATGTTCCCAGCGATGTAGATACGTTTAAAACTTTGTACACAAGTTATGTGAGACCGATCGAGAAATGCTCGTTTGAGTTTCTTATGCTGTTACCCTTTTTATATGATAAACGATACTTAATTTTTAACTGTCTATTATTTAGCATTTTCCAGAAAATGGACTATCTACGACAGAATCAATAATTATATTTTGTCTGCGTTTAGGCCGGTCCACACCAAATGCGTGTGCAGGACGAGCATGTGCGCGTGTGCCTGGCGTGCGCGTTGTGATTAATGGTTTATTTGGTGGCATACAATACAGAACAATAAATACAAGTAGGTATAAACAGTAAGGATTTGAACAGCAAAATGGATGTCACTCTGCATATGTGTCGTGTCAGATGACACGACGCTGGTTTTCAGGGCAACCGAGCTAAAAAGTGACTAAATACGTGTCGTGCGTAGTGACTAAATACACGCGAGTTTAACCATTTAGGTAGTTATATGTATAATTATTATATTATCTCACGAAACTTTAAATTCAACCACGAAAGTAATAAATGTTTTCATCACACTTGCTTTCTAAGCGCGTCATTGCTTGTATGCATCGCGGAGGTAATAGAAAAGTGAAATTCCCTAAAGAGTAGCAGAAACGTTAGTACGTCATTTAATTATATTTTGTCTTAAAACTATTTTTTTTTGCTCGCAAGTGTGATGAAAAATATTGTATGCATCAAGGCCGGTAAGCGGAATACTAACGCGAGTCTTTAAAAGCCCTCCGCCTACGGGCTTCTAACACTCTCGTTAGTACCTAATGCCGTACTTACATCCCTGGATGCACAATGTACATACTAATTACTTATAGTCTGAGAGATTTAAGAATGAACTTTCGACAGTTAAAGATTAATCCTTATTAATATTTAGGTAAAACTCACCATTTTTCCGATAGTCTTAACGTCATAATATATATAAGGCTCATGTTTAAACTGTGAAATTTTCATTCTCAGAAATTGGCAACTTTAGGTTTGGTTTTATACTGGTTTAGAAAAACTTCGACTCGCCAGCAATCGGCAACCCGTTCATAATTACACTCCAGGGAGCCCGTTAATATACAACCGTGTCACAATAAGGCATTCTTTCCGGACTCTATTAGGCAATCATTAAGGCCCGCATATTTATCGGCCTCCGAGTTGCGGCGACCCAAGTAATAGGTCCCCGGCGGTGGAACTTTTGATAAGTTTACCGGTCGCAATCGATTATTTATCGGACGTGTTGCCGCTGAGTTTGGTAGCTTTGTCAATATAGGTATAGGTGGAAAAGTCAAGAGCTATCGTATACGAAAAGCGATAAGTCACGGGACTTTTCGTTCGAAACTATCATTGTCATACAATTATTACATATCGTATAACGTACAAGTACCAATATGATTGCAAAATGGCATTTTGGCTAGGCCTGTAGGCTTAGCACAGGATCAGTGCGACAATATGTCGCGGCGAGATTATATATCCCTCTTTTATTCATAATTTTTTTTTTGTTTATGTTGGCACAACAAAGTGGCTCCACTCCACCTGATCGTAAGTGAAAAGTAGAGCCCAAATCGCGGCGGCAACGAACAGGAGACAATCAGTAACCTGTTAGTTGCCACCGCCTTGCTGGCCCGCTAGATGCTTCTTCACGCTTCGTTTAAAGGGTCCCAACTTATAGGTATGCGGAAACATATAGTTAGTAAAAGATGGAAAATCTATCTCGCAGCGTAACTGCGTACTGTTATTGTAGTTCTCGTAACAAAACAAATTCTTACTTATAACCTAAGTAAATATAGTTACGACACGTTGAGTTTTCGATCATGAGCAGGAGTGAACAAACCTTGTACAGTCGACGTCAAAGATATCATTACGGTTTAGGTGCCAAAATAAGGTTTAGGTGCTAGCGGTAAGTGCGTTAGACACGCAATCCGGAGGTCTCGGGTTCGAACCCTGGGTTCTCGGGTTCGAACTCGTACCAATGAGTTTTTCGAAACATATGTGCGGAATATCACTTGATATTCACTAGTAGCTTTTCGGTGAAGGAAAACATTCTGTGGAAACCGAACCTAGTCCCAAAAAGGCCTAGTTTACCTTCAGGGTTGAAAGGTCAGATGGCAGTCGCTTTCGTAAAAACTAGTGCTTCCGCCAAATCTTGGGATTAGGTTGTCTTAAGCGGAACCCTGGTTTCGAGGCGCAGGCCCCGAACGCAACCGGGAACCACGCTAGGATGATGATGACATCTTTGACGTCGATTGTAAAGTCCATTTCAAATACGAAGGCCCGATTCCACTTGACAAAGTCTTTAGGCGCCAACAATAGGATCAGTCATAACAAAAGATACTTGGCCAGACCCTTTTGTGGCGTCATATTTTTTGCATACATCGGTGTACGACACGTGCCAATTTGTAGTGGACCAATTAAATGACAAAAGTTTCGAGCGGCATCGGGCCTTCGTATTTGAAATGGACTATACCTAAATTGATGTGCCACAAGTAGAGACCTAGAGAGGTACATTGCGTCTTTTTGATATTGAACTGTAAATATCTAGCGGCCTAGATATCATGGTTCAAACGTTCACTGATAATCCTGCTAAATTCCGGTAATCGGATAAACAGACTGGCGCAAACAATAAGGTGACATAAAAGTCACTAAACTATAATATAATTATAGAAAGTTCCGTAGTTCCATTTCATGAGTAACGCACGTGCACGCCACGCAAGCGGTGTGCCATATAAAGGTGCATTCAGACCAAAAGAGCATTCGCTGTTCTATCCCCCGCTCTACGAAATCAATCAATCACGTTTTGTGTAGCGATCGAATTTCGTAGAGTGGGAGGTTAGAATAGCGAATGTTCGCTTGGTCTGAATGCACCTTAATATGTTTTTCACACGCTACAACGCTCCCTCCACATATTCGCTGCACAACTGGTGTGGCTTGGCCTATCATCATCATCATCAGCCTATAATAGTCCACTGCTGGACGTAGGCCTCTCCTATTAACTATGCGTATAGACGCATTAGGAGGTAAATGCCCATAATCGCCACGCTGGGCAAGCGGGTTGGCGATCGCAGTAATGTGTCCAGTGTGATGAACTGATGACGCTGCTGCCCATCATCTTTTTTTTTTTATCAAATAATGGTCAGTGACACTTCAATCCCTTAGTCGACTCTTACGACACCCGCAGGAGGAGTTGGAGTGGTGACAAATGTATTCTTGCTGTCACCACACGGCCAATTACGTCTTGGCCTACAGTCTGCGTTAATAACACGGTGACAGCTCATGGTAAGCAGAGGAAGCCGTAGAGGGCAGGTTCGCAACCTCGGCCGCAGGGCTTCGCTCGGGTTATTAGATCAAGCGATACATGACACTGGTAATTAGGCGTAACGTTTACGCGTTATGTTTATATGTTTTTATACTCCAACACTTCTGTTAAGGGCTTGTCCATTAATCACGTCATACTGCATAGGGGGATTGGGGGGGGGCTGCGTGAAGAAAAAATCACCAATTATCACCATAGGGGAGAGGGGGTCATCGGACAAATCACGTGTAATTTTTTGTTACTCGAATCTGCTAAACAGCATTATAGCCAGTAAAAAAATCTTTACTTTTTTATAAAACACTTTTTAAATACTAAGTTTTAAAACTTCGCGATCATTTAGCTCGTAGTTGGCAAACAAGTACGTAAATTCAAGTGTTATTAAAAGGACTACTTCAGTTGGCAAAAAATTACACGTGATATTGGCTAGGGGGGGGGGGGGGGGGGTCCTGAAAATTATCACCATGGGGGATGGGGGGCATCTAAAACAGACCAAAATCGTATGACGTGATTAATGGACAACCCCTATTAAGCCTTGGCTTTGCGATTTATTAGAATTTGGATTATGATAAAACTACGTATTGCTAGGATAGATATCATGAACGTTTTCAGTTGTGAGACGAATTTTAAGTAAAAATAGCCGTTCACATCACATCATCAGCCTATGATAGTCCACTGCTGGACGTAGGCCTCTCCTATTAACTATGCGTATAGACGCATTAGGAGGTAAATGCCCATAATCGCCACGCTGGGCAAGCGGATTGGCGATCGCAGTAATGTGTCCACTATGATGACGCTGCTGCCCATCATCAATCTTTTATCAAATAATGGTCAGTGACACTTCAATCCCTTAGTCGACTCTTACGACACCCGCAGGAGGAGTTGGAGTGGTGACAAATGTATTCTTACTGCCGTCACCACACGGCGCTAGCCGATAAGTACCTATTTTATTTTACAGCTTTTATTAAATTAAGTTTGATCAGTACAGTCAGCGGCTAGTGCATTGGGCTATGAAGGGTATCAGTAGGCTTATGATGGTTCCGGTTTACCGTTTATCGTGCCTTGCGTTGCGTCACATTTACACTTGCATAGTTAGAACGGCGGCTATGACGACAAACGATAAAAACAAAACCATCATGAGCCGATACCATATAAAAAATAATCTTAATCAGAATAAGATAGGTACCTACTACATAAATACTTTTAAAATACGAATAATTAATATTTTTGTTACAGCCTGTTTTATATAATCAGGGCCCGTAATTTTCATGCCGATGACATCAATTTGACGTCACGCTCCATTTAGAGATCCCAAATTGTTTTATTGTTAATTATTAATCATTAGTCGTCAATCATTTTCATGTACAAATAACTTCAAAAGAAGTCTATTTAGACGTGAAATAAATAATACCTACTTGATACCTACGTGAAATATAAGTAAAACTATTTGATTTGTTTTTATACATAAATTTTATTTTAAATGATATTGTTAACACATTTTAATAATTACGTAGAAAACAGAATTCCTCTTTAACGTAAAGCACGTATCAAGTAGGTATTATTTATTTCACGGGTAATTATATTACTTTAGAAGTCATTTGTATATGATTAAAATGATTGACGACTAATGATTAAAGAAAACTCAAAAGAAAGCATGATCAAATAATAAGTAAAAGTACCATAACTAATAAATGCAAATACTAGTCGTAATAAGTCGCGACCTCTCTGTCACACTTTCCTCCAATTATCTAGCTTCCCATTCTACCGGTTAACGTCAATCACGTCCAATTTGTAAACTATACCCTCGTAATAAAGGCTGTCTCTTTGCTCTTAAGACGTCGAATCAATTTTGGATGAATTTTATGAATGACGACGTTTATGAATGGTTTTTAAATCTCGTTTAAATTTAGGCTCCTTTAAGAGTTCCATAGTTAAATTGGCATATTTAATAGAACCGTATAAAATTATATTCGGTTACCGCAATGAACGACCTGGGGCCTATTTCTCGAAGGCTTGTAACTTGTAATACAAGCGGAAGTCTTTATCTAAGTAATTTACTAGTTAAAAAGTGACTTCCACTTGTATAATATACAATACAAGTTACAAGCTTTTGAGAACGAAAACGAAACGAACTTCAAAGAACGAATATCATATTATGCCTGTCTTGTTGTTGACAGTTTGATATCCTGTCCCAATTCCATATAATATTGCCGGCTATGAGGATGGTTATTTGATGTTTATGCTATTTCTTGTTATATAAGCCTTCCGCTGGTTTGTACGTTATGAATTATTACATTGAATTAAACTGCCATAATAAACATAACATGACATAACAAATAATTTACACAATTGTCTTCGTGTTCAGAGTCCCGAACCCAAAGGTCCCTCTGTCTATCTATCTGTCTGTCACTAGGCTGTATCGAATCGAGACAACTACAAAAATATCTGTGAGATTAACGAAGCATTTTATTTCTGTTGCCGGTACAACAACAAGAACAGAATAAAATAAATAAACAACAAACCTGATTTTTTACACTTCTGAAATATGAACAAACTATTTCTAACAGATGGTACGCTGAACCCTTCGTTCGCGAGTCCACCTCGCACTTTACCGATTTTTTATATAAATCACAGAACAAAAAATAACTGTTTTTTCTGTTTTGTGATATAAATAATTGTACAGGGTGCTCGCGAGCATTCCAAAAGATTTTAACGCTGAATTCCTGACGCTATTTAGAGTCTTTATTGTTTTACAAATTTCCTGGATTCGGATTGATTTCAGAGATAATCAACCTCTTTTCGACGTAACTCGTCATAAAACTTCATTATGATTACAATGCTACCACAATGTGTTTTAATATTACCACACCTTTTGCCTGGCAATCAAAAAATAAGAATAGACTAGACGAAATAACTAGTCCCTAAAAAAATATTAAAATAAATAATTTTAACAAATTGTTGTAATGATAAAAAGTACTGGAAATGTTAAAAAGTATTCAAAAAGTCTAAAAAAAAGAGAAAATTTTTTTTTTGGTATTTGACATTAGGTCTTATAATAATTTTTGGTTATTTTGATGTCTAGAATGCATAGTTAAAATCTTTTGGAATGCTCGCGAGCACCCTGTATCATTCATAGTAATAACTCCTATGTCCACAGCCGCTAGTTTGTTTTCGTGGTCCCGTCCCGTAGGTATCAACTCTGGAACCGTTTATTACCTGAAACAGAAAATTTACGTATTAATTATTGAGTCTCGTGTTTTTCTCTTATTTAGAACATATTTTAGTCTGTATGCTTAGCACATGATTGACGCGACAGTACGTCGCCGCGAGATAGTCTATCCGTCCCTCTTTTGTTAATATAGCTAGTGAAGGATGGGAGTTCTGTCTCGCGGCGACATACTGTCGCACCAATCATGTGCTAAGCCTGCTGGTTTTGAATGTTTTGATTACATTGGTGTACTAAATGAAAATGCTATATTTTAATAAGCTTTAAAATATATACATTAGCTAACAGGATGAATTACTTGCTGTATAAACAAAAACATACATGACAAAGGCATATCGATATGGACTTCAACTGTTCGTAGTAACCCAATGGACCACCCCCTAAAGTTTCAGCATTACGTGTATTACTACATCATGTAGTCTACATGCAACCTGTAGGCCATTTTTTTTTAATTTGTCCTCCCACTTTTTTTTGGATTTGGAACTTTTAATATGATTTCCACTCAGGATGGCGAGCTCTTTCGGTCCTGTTAGGGGAAATTTTGTACCAACGTTTTTTTCCCATTCCGTTACCATTTTGTATGCCAGTAACGGAATGGAATGTTCCAAATATGTACCTATGTACATTTTGGGACAACATTTTTCTCCTATTAGGATCGAAAGAACTCACGATTCTTAGTAAAAATTATATTAAAAATACCTATGTTACAAAAAAAGTACCCCTACTTTGACAACATGAAAAAAATGGCACCTGAATATGACCTAATAGTAGGTATATATTATTATTACTGATTAGGAATCTCTTGTATCGAATAAACATTCTAAGAACGCCAGGCCTATCTCGTTATAGAGGTTGTCAAGGCGAGTATAGAGTGCGTAACTATCTTATTACCTTATATTATCTTACCTAACTGAAGTCCCACTTTATTCTTACACGCAATTTCCATAATAATGTCGGAGATAAAGCTTTACGTAAAACCATTAAACCTTATTGTTGCGGTCCCATCCTAAAATAGCCGTAGCGTAATCGTGCATAAAATAATTTTATGCAACACTAGCCATGCCATCTAAAGGCAACCTTATTGTGTGACTATAGGACTTAATGTGGTAGTGAGATAGCTCTGGATGCATTATGCGTCAACACACCAGCGGAGACGTGAGGTATCTTGTTTCTTTTTGTCTCGATGCCGGTACACAAGTTATCAAGCAGAGACGAACGTTGGTTTAAAGAACCAGTATATTTTGACATATAGATCTAAACCAATCGTCAGTAGAATCTAAATAAAAGTAAACAAATATGGCCGGCTTTCCATAGCATTTGACGTCTTTGACACATATCGTGAAACACGTTCGCAGATATATTTTGAATGGTAATAAATATCAATAATTTAAACTAAAAATGTATGTGAACTCAAGGTTTCAGGTTTTAAGTTGGTAATAAAACCAATGTATACACCGTGTTTTTTTTTAATTCCGTTATTTTAACAGGCTGCTTGGTACGTTAATTGGAGCTACCTGGTATATAGCTTTTAGTCGAACTCGAAAAAATTTTTTTTTGTTTTCGTACATAATTTAATGAAATGCTAAGTGTGAGTGAACCTTAAGAATAACAAAAAACTTTATTTTAAGGTGACTGACGGCACATGTCAAAATAAGTAGCATTAGAATGTAGGTAATAAAGGTTGCAATACACTTGTTGAGTCATTAAACTTGTTTTTTTAATAACTCAATAACAATAAGAGTTAAGATACTAGTTTCTTAGAGAAATTGATTATTTTTGGCCTAAATAAGCTTCCCTTTAATTTAACGGAAATCAGTATAAACACGGTATGACATCAATCTGATTGTTTCTATTCACATGTTAGTGTCTTATGTGATATGTCCTCCTCATGTGTTCATACGCATAGGCTAAGGAGAGACCGTTGACCAGCAATGGAATGATATACTTAGGCTGCAGTGTCATTCACCAAGGAAACCGCCTTGCTATCAGCGCTGTGTCAGCGCTGCGGCAGCGTCGAGCCTAAAAATTACAGTCGACGTCGAGCTGTTCTACGTTAGTGTTTTTCGCAGCGCTGCGCTCGACGTCGAAGTGAAGGCTGTCTCGACCGAGCTTGTTGATGAACGCGGCGTCGAATGTGTGAATAAGAGAATAGCATAGCTGATGACATGTGTGTGATGTCAAGCGATTGGAATAGCGAAGGCCGTGCACTATGCGGCAAAATAGTGATGCGATATCTCGTCATTATCGTTAAAAAGTAAGGCATAATTTAGTGTTTTCGCGTGTCATGGATATAATGACACATGATATGGGTGGGGTTTATCGGCCTTGCCCGGCGGGGTAATTGCGGAGAGGGCTATATCCCTTTTTATAATTTATTCGTCAGGCAGTTGGCGTTTGGCGATGCTAGGAGATATTTTGAAAAGTGAAGGATTGCAGATATCGTTTAGTGAAATAACTAAATCTACAGAATGGTCAAAAAATAGGTGCATTCCCGGTGCCTGTGAGCTCTTGGGACTTCAAATTGGCCCTCAGAGAGCTTTTTGAAAGATTGATCGTTTTTTGAAATTATACGTAAAATAATACTTACTAGGTGCTGCCTATATCTAGTAGTATTTACCACCAGTTCTGAAACTTAAACTTATTTCCAAAAAAATGTCCTATGGCGAATAGGGCATCTATTATGCTTCCCAGTGAGGACTGGAAACGGAAATGCACTTATTGCTTGGCTAGCCTGAATGTACCTATAGGTAAGCATCCGCAATTAAAAAATGTCCTTCAATGTATAGTTTCTCTTTGACACTCTTTTTCATAAAAACAATTGTACCAAACTCTTTCGCGACTGAGCATTAGCAATTGACATCTTGGCTACGCACCCTGTACCTACTCCTACTAAACATTACGATACGATACGACATTTGTAGTGGCCATACCCGAGGGGTAAAAGCTTTAGCTTTAGCTGCCATAGCCCAATTACTTTGTTCTATTTGCCTCATTACGGACTAAAACCATCACATCCCTATCTCAGTGCACTGCTGGACGTAGGCCTCTCCCACTAACTGCGTGAATACATCAGGAGGTAAGGCCCATAATCGCCACGCTGGGCAAGCGGGTTGGCGATCGCAGTAATGTGTCCATTATGTAAGAATGAGAATAGGTCACAGGCCGAGTGATGACGGCAGGTAAGAACACGGAATCGTGACCACTGACCAATGAAACTTCAATCCCTTAAGGTCTAAGGCACTGGTCTCACCGCGAGCTAGTAAGCTATGAACTATCGGCTATAAGCACGAACAAAAGATACGCACTCCCGTGTACCGATACTTGCCCAGCTATCAGCTATCACCGCCGAGCGAGTATCGCCGTGTCTCTTTTATTTACACGAGAGTGCGTATATTTTGTGTTGTTCATAGCTTAGTAGCTCGCGGTGAGACCAGTGCCTTAACCTACTAGACCGTACCATACCATGACCGTAGCATGAACGTATCAGATAAAAAAATATTCTTTGTATTGAAAAGTATGAGACTATGTCCACTATATAGGACGTTCCGGCGCCGGCCAACACCGTCTCATACTTATTAATACAAAGAATATTTTTCTGTCTTATACGTTCATGCTACGGTCATGATATGGTACGGTCTAGTGGGTTTAGACCTTTAGTCGGCTCTTACGACACCTGCAGGAAGAGTTGGGGTGGTGTAAAATTTGTTCTTAGTGCCGTCATCACTCTGCCAGTGACCTATTTGCCTCATTATGGACAAAATCACAGTAGCATTTAGGTAAAGAGCCCATCACGGGCTGCAACTAAGTTACTAAGTACGCAACGAGCGGGTTATGAACTTGTAAATAGCTATACTTAGTGCGCGTACGCGGATGCGCGTAACACGGTTAGTGTGGTTACTACCACCACAGACACTTGCGACTTCTCCTTTCTTACTAGTTTTTAGTTGGTCAGCAGGACGCCTTTGTCCGACAACCAGGGATTGGAGAACGGTTTTTTGTCCATACTCAAAAGAACGGTTCGAATTCCGTTCTTTTTAGTTCTTCGGCATTCTTTGTTAATCGAGTTATTTAAAATTACGATGTTGGTAATTACATAAAATGTTGAGTGCTACATAAAGAGTGTAAAACATTTTAAAATATTGAACTATTTCGAGATTTTTCTAAAAAACCGGTTCCGATCCCTGCCTACAACTTTACAAGAGTGCCCGAGGGGATATGTAGGTATAGGTACTCACTTAGACATACATTTATTCTGGATCTGACAGTAAGGACGGTAAAATTTGCGGTCAGATAAAATACAGGGTCATTCGTGGATGAGCTAAGAAGTAGTAAGGGGCGCGCACCCAGTAGATGGACGGATGTTGTCCAAAATTTAACCCAAACTTCACTCCAGGCAACCATTCATATGGCCGAAGATCGAACGGCCTGGAGAGCTGTGAACGGAAGAATACTCCATATAGGAGTCACGTCCATCCCTCAGACATGAGGCCGCGACTTAGAAGAAAATACGGTGTGATTTTTAATGTTCCACACATTTCTCCTACATCTCAGAGTTTGTATGGAAAACCAGATTTTTTTTTCGATTTTGGTGTGGTCTCGTAGTAAAAGTTCATAAATAAGACTTCTAAATTAACCCCCTGGGTGAGTATCTGAGCGTTTCAAGTGCCTAATTTTGGTGGCATCATTTATGCCGAAGTTTCTAAACGTCTTAATGTTATACTTCGTCATTTGTATAAGGTACCGTGCCTACTTCAAATGACAAAGTAGCACATTAAAAAACGAATAGAAACTTCGGCAAAAATTATGCCACCAAAATTAGGCGGTTCAAAACGCTCAGATATTCGAGTAGGCCCGTGAATAAACAATCACCCTATATTATCACCATATCTTTAAGTCATTGTTTGTTAAATGTCTGAAGTTCATGGTTTTAGTGAACAATAATTAAGAGAAGATGTGGGTAAAGTACACGTGCACCGTTAACTATTACGAGTACTATGTATGTAGAGTCGATACATAGTAGGTACACCTACTATGTATGTAGATACAATTATGTCCGTCTTGCACTCCAATATCTGAAGCCTTACCCCCTTATTCATGAACGTAATGTATACTAACTTACTCGTAGCAAGTCGATAGTATCGTTTGCCCTTTTCGATCTTATACACAACGCGACAAGACCGAAAAGGACAACGGAAATTTCCTTATTGTCTTCCCGCCTAGCTACGCTCGTATCGATAGTCTTCACAGCCTACTAAAAGGGTCAAACTTAAAATCATGTTTGAGTCTTTCCGGTGGACATTTTAAAAGTTAAGGGCTATGAGAGTTAATTTTCTTATTTTTTAAATCCTTATTGTCATTTAAAGGCACTCCTTTCCTATTGAATTGTATAATAAAAATCACGACTACACGCGTACCAGTTGCTTATTGCCCACAGGAAAGAGGGGCTCTACAGTTAGCTGAACACGCACTTTTTCTTTCCTGTTGTCGATAGTTAACAGCATGTGGACAGGTAGTAATTATTTTTGTCACACAACGCAATGAAAAAGGAGTGCGTCTTAATGAAGATAAGGCTTTCATAAGAAAATCAAGCTTTATAGGCCTTGGCTTTTAGATTGTCCACCGTAAAGACTCCGAACATCGGTTTGCGTTTGACACAAAAGGACCACAATTTATCCCGTATGTTGAGAAAATCAAAATACATTAAGTAACCTATCCATTGTGTTTATTATGGAGGGATCAGGTCCCGTGGGAACATACTTCCCGTTGTTTTACTTTTCACTTCCCAGAAAGTTAATCTTTGGCGTATTTTTAAATTGAAAAAGTACAAGCAATCTGCGGAGTGTCTTTTATTGATTTTAATGCCAGGGGAAGTTGAAGGACTGGCGTTTAAGGAACAGTATAATCGTCGGTAGAATCAAAAAAAATTTGGCTGACTTTCCATAGCATGTGACGATGTGTCAACACATATCGTTTTAAAAGAAGGAGGTTTACAATTCGACGAAATCTCTTTCTTTTAATCGACTTCAAAAAGGAGGGGGTTTACCTACAATTCGACGAAATCTTTTTTTTATATATGTTTGCCGATGTCCACTCTTGTACCTACTCAAAAACGCGTGGATCGGACCGATTTGAATAATTCTGTTTTGTTTGAAAGGGTATAATTTCTAGTTGGTCCCATTGTCGTGGGGTCCAGACCTGGTGATGGGATCCTGAAGAAATCGAGGGAATTCTTCAAATATTGTAGGCACACATGACGTTTTTCTTTTACTTTCGAAAGCTAATCAAGTATTTGCGTCTAGTAATGAACGTATTAAATCGGTGAACTGATGATGGAAGGTACAACTCTTTGGGGAATAATTCTTTAAATATAACATATTTAATGTATTTTGGAAGCAATTCGAGTGGCCTTTAGGTGGTCATAGCCTCATGTTGGTGAGCTGATGATGGAAGGTACAACTCCTTAACGATTAGGAGTTGGGGGATGATTCTTTAAATAATATAGACATGCTAAGGCCGTTACCTATTTATGAATTCATGCCAGCTGAGATACAATGTTTAACTCCTCGATAGTATATGGAATAATTCTTTGAATATTGCACAGACTGTTTGTTGCAGGGATCGGAACCGGTTAAAAAAAAAAAACCCGATATAGCAATGATTTACGCTCGTTATGTAGTATTACGTTATAGCGGAAAGTGGTTGGATGCGGAGAGCTGAGGACCGAGTATGGTGAACGAAAAAGAACGGAATTCGAACCGTTCTTTTGTATGGAGCAAAAACCGTTATCCGATCCCTGGTTTGTTGTATTCATATAAGTTCGTTTTCTGGCCAACTACAGTGCGGTACATTTTAATTATAAGTATTTAGAGCATACTAAATAACTGGGTATTGTATACTAACACTACTAAACAGCAAAAAATAAATTATTTTAAAAATAAAACCGCCGTTAAAAATTCGCTGGAACTAAAAAGTTAAAAAAATATTTTGGTTCCTACTGCTTAGGATTTCCCACCCAAACTTTTAAACCTTTTAGGGTTATTCATTGAAATAAAATATTTATTGCTAGGTACCCTACTGATCTCTCTGAAGTCGGTGCCAAGCCAAAAAAAACTGTGTACACAGTGTCACTCGTGTCGCCTAAGGTACATGCAGACCAAAAGAGCATTCGCTGTTCTATCCCCCTACTCTACGAAATTCGATCGTTACACGAAACGTGATTCGTTGATTTCGTAGAGTGGGGGATAGAACAGCGAATGTTCTTTTGGTCTGCATGCACCTTTCCAAGTAAGCAAGGTGTTCTGGCTCTATCCAGGAAATCTAAGCGTTCAGTAAATATGTGTATCATCATTAAACATATGACTTGGGAACCTCTTAAAGCTGGACCACAAAATAACTACCACTACAAAATAGCAATTTGCACTCCACGGGAACAGCATATCACAAGGACAAGTAAATATGAGGACTGACAGTTTTGTTTATTTGTGCCTATTGCAAGCCTAACCAAGATGCCAATCTAAAATCGTATACGATAAGCAATATGTCATGTGACCATAATAAATTTATGCTATGTTACTTATGTTACTTGACGACGTTTGTATGTTACTTGACGATGCCTGCGCCGTGGATTTGAGACTTGATATTTTGACTGTATGAGGTTGAAGGGAAATAAATTATTTTTATAAAAAAAAAAAAAAAATATTAAATGTATAGAAATAGTCGCGTGACTGTTCGTACGAATCTGTCATTCTCTTACAATTATTACTTAATCGTACTTATACAATTGCATAGTGACATCTTGGCTAAGCTGCTGTTTAGATCACTACTCTCAATTTATCTATTTTGATGCAATCTCATTAATACGGATGAAGTTCAATCATCAACTGTTATTTCTCTGCTAATATCTTAAGGTGCACCTTTATTATTATCAAGACCTTAGACGAGGTATATGGCCTGGCCACGACATTGGTCTAAGGCGACGATATTTGGATTCGAATCCCACGTCTGACGTTGGTGAACTCGATATTTTTTACTACTATATAACCTTTTTTAAAATTTAGGTTTTTGTAAAATAAAAACAACACTCGTTTTAAGTGCCAGTTTTATGAATAACATTTACTTTTTATGTTAAAATACATTAAAAATAGTAAAAAAAAATCGTTTCGCAAAAAATTGCAAAAGTCTAATAATATTTTTTGTTGGATTTACATTAAAAATGTGTGGTTAAAATCTTTCGGGTTATTATAAGAGCCCACGGTGTATAAGTCTTTCATCTCTACTCGTCCCTGGCAACAACGCGAGGTTTTCCCACCGGTCGCGGTTGTGGTAAGCCAAGCTGGCACTTAGTTCCCGATTGATGTGCCGGGAATGGGATTGCCCGGACTAGGATCGCCGGGACTTTATTTCCGGCTTCGTAGCTTCACGTCTGATCATCATCATACCAGCCGAGCGATTCGAAAATGCTTATTAATAGACTTACTCGAATAAAGTTACATACTTAGTTTGACTTTGAGCCGAAAAATGTCCACTGCTGAACATAGGCCTCCTTCGAAGACATTCACATTCTCGGAAATTTCTCGTTGGTGCATTTTGCTAGGCAAGCCTCGAGGATGCCAAGAACTCTGAGGATTACGCTAAAAAAATTAGGTATATTCATCTTTCTCTTACCATCTTTCCATCTTTACCATCATCTTTATCATCTTCTTTACCATCTTTTTCTATACCAGGTAGCTCCAAATAACGTACTGAGCAGCCTGTTAAATTTAACGGAATATTTTGCCTTTGACTGTACATGTTTATAAAGTTCTTATTACTGATATGACTTAATAACTAAGCAGAACCATACATTAGTCGCGCGTCGTATATCCTTTGTTTTCGTAAGCCAAGACATAACGATGTAACTTGGAAGAATTTATTGGGCGTTTACGTCATTCTCATTTACGCATTAGGGTAAATAGTGACACCTTATCACCAGTACATTAGCTTTTATTCTATAACGTAGAGATGTCATTAACTATGTTTTGTTCCGAAAATCGGTATTGTTATCCAAGATTAGTAGCTAGGTAACTGTTAGCTTAACGACAGCAATTCGTTTAATACTGAAATCGCACAAACGCAGTCATGTTTCATCTCAATAACAAAAAAACAATGCGTTTTTAGCTTAATTTCTGTATGACGAATCAATATGACCATACCATTATGTACAATCCCTCATCGCAAATAAGTATGATCACATGATTTTTGAACAAGTCCACGAACGGGAAAAAAGTGATTTTCCATACATTCCCGACTCCTAATAATTATCTCAGCTCAGGGTTTGTACCAGGCCTATATTACCGCGAAAATCGAAATTTCGAGTATTTTTCTCTGTCACTTCAACGGAGACGTCACTAGAGTGAGAGAGACAAATCCTCGAAATTTGCGGTTTTCGAACTTCACGGTAGGGCCAGCACACCATAGTAGCACACCGTAGCACACCAGATTTTGAGGCACATCAGTTTTTTGGTCTCAAATTGTGGACGTCGGCCCCATTTTGAAACTTCTTCAATAAGACCTTAGAATTAACCCTCTAAAGAGTCTAAAGTTTGGCCGATTAATAAAAAATCATCCGGTACTATAAAATCTGCTAAACAAAGTTTCCTATAAAGGTGCAAATAACAAATAAAATTCCATTCAACAAACAATAGCTCCAAAAATAGTATAAAATATTGAATCTCGAAAAGGAAAAGCATCCAGCAGCTGCCAATGTAACATTGTGTACTAATTGGATACGGCAGGCAGTATATATTTTTATTTTACGGCAGCAAAAACTAGAGCAATATTGTTTCCGGTTTACATGATGATACTGATACTGAAGTGTATGTACACTTGTCAAATAGAGAGCAGAAGGTTTTTTTTATAAAGGTGCGTTTAAACCAAAAGAGCATTCGCTGTTCTAGCGCCCGTTCTACGAAATCAACCGATCACGTTTTGTGTACCGATCGAATTTCGTAGAGTGGGAGGTTAGAACAGCGAATGCTCTTTTAGTTTGAACGCACCTTTAGCATCACACTTGCGATTGGCGAGCGAGTTAAATCGCATACAATTTTCTTGGCATGTAAATATATTTACGTAAAATAGGGTTTTACCACAGAGAATAAAAATAGGTACCTAAGAGTATGGAAAATGGTAACAAAATAGTAAAAAAATCCATGGAACATTTTTTCCCATTGGGATCGAAGCCCGTGATTCTGAGTAGAAATTACTTCAAATTACTCATGAATTTAAAATTATGAAAATGGCTAAAAAAAAAGAAATGCTCTAATAAGCAGTTACGCTACATTAGGTATGCTACCTACATAACCCTAAAACTCCAACCATACATATACTATACACTAACCCCCTTATTCATAAACGTCTGCTAACTTAACAAGCCGTTAATTATTGTTTGTCCCTTTCGGTCTTAACAATGTGTCTATAAGAGCAAAAGGGACAAACGATTATTAGCGGCTTGTTAAGTTAACAAACGTTTATGAATAAGGGGGTAACTATCTATATTAGGTACAGTAGGTACACACCGTGTCACTAGATAAAATCGTGACTCAAGATTTTCATAGAAATATCTTCTAAGGCTTGATTTCACCAAAATGTTATTCGAAGAATAATGCTCATTCTCAGAAACCAGTGTCAAATTAGCAAATTACTATAGAGTTTTGACATTACAATCTTATCCGAAAGTAAAGGTACATTCAGACCAAATGAGCATTCGCTCATTCTATCCCCCACTCTACGATATCAACGAATTTCGACGAATAACGTTTTGTGTAACGAACGAATTTCGTAGAGTGGGGGATAGAAGGAGCGAATGCTCGTTTAGTCTAAATACACCTTAAGCGTTATTCTTCGAATAAATGGTTTGGTAAAATAGAGCCTAGATTGATGAATTGATCTTAAATAAATATAAGCTTAGGTAGGTATTAAAGTTCCATCTTTTTAGATCAACTCAGACCAGATCCCCGAATTTCATTAAAACTTTAAGCAGAAAAGGCCGAATATAAACTGAATTATGATAATTAAATGATAAGGTATTTCTTGGAACTTCACTTACTGTTTAGAATTCGTGATGGATTGCCCGTCGTTTCGATTAGGGATGGCACGATAAGTTACAAAACAAAATCTGTTCAGAAGCAGAAACCAAATATTCTTTTGTATTAAGTACTACATCCTGCACTTATCAACATAGATAACTAGAGGTTATCACGTTGCAGGTATATCCTTTACTTTTTTATTTATCTAAAAACACTCAAAGGCTAATTATAATTATAATTAAGGCTCATTTGGCGAGCGAAAACTGCATACTGTCCAATTGGTTCACTTAGGAAAAAATTGTACACTAGTAAAACAAAATTTGTTTTACTAGTGTACAATTGTTGTACATACGTACACAAAAACAAAATACCTAACCAGAATTTCATGAAAAACAGTAAAACGTCCAAAATTTTTTTTTGTAAATACAATAATAGCTTTGATGCAGAATTCCATTTAAAACGTACCTAATTGTTGATGGAAAGTGTCCAAAATCGTTATTTTCTGGGTAGTAAAAAATATTCGAAACCCCATGCCGCATTATTCGAAACATTCTAATACTAAACTGAACAAAGATTAAATCTAACTAATCTACTTAACCTAACCTTTATCTAAGATTGGCCCTTGTGGCATTGTACCGAGGATGCTGGCGGCATTTCCTCGGTGTATCGCAATACTGATGCGTTGTGCGAGGAAATCGCCAGCTCTTCGGTCTTTAGTTACGTCAAACAGACGTTTCGCGATCTCAGCAAACAATTTGCGTGCGCTTGAAATGAACTGAACCGAATGTTTGAATTTTTCGAATATTCGAAGTGGAAGTCCTAGTCACTATCAAATCTACTAGGCTACGCAGCGTAAGCGGCTTAGCCGTCTAAACTTGTATTATTTGCAGTTAATGTAATCTTGGTCGTTTTTTCTTTGGTATATGACATGACATCCAATATTTATAATTATTATTTGCAGTCCTTTGAATAACAAAAATTCATAAAACCGTAAGATATTTAAACTACGAATTGAGTGTAAAATCTTTATCCATACAATCCATACATCGTGCCTTAAGATAACATGCATCCGTAAATTAGCATATTTTCGCAATCATTATAAATCATATCGGACTCGAAACAACAGAACCCATCACGGGAGGCAGTAAAACATCAACCATCCTAACGAGCGGTACACTCGGCAGCATTATATCAAATATGAATATATGCCGTGTGGCGACGGCAGTACCTAAGTACACATTTATCACCACCCTACTCCCTCGGGTGTCGTAAGAACCGACTCAGGGATTTAAGTGTCACTGACCATTCTTTTTATAGAACATTGATGATGGGCAGCAGCGTCATCAATAGACACATAACATAACTGTGATCGCTTAGCCGCTTGCCCAGCGGCACGGGGTGGCGATGATGGGCAATTACCCATCATTGCGTGTATTGTATACGCATAGTTAATAGGAGAAGCCTACTTCCAGCAGTGGACTATCCTAGGCTGATGATGATGATGAATGAATTTAATACTGAAATTCATTTCCATCATTTTTTGTTAATTACCATTCTTTCTTTATAATGATCAGTAAATTACGGCAATGAAAAGAATGGTAATGACTTTTCTTTGCCTTTTGTAGATTAACTCTTTAATAACAAATGCAATTGTGGGTACATTCATTCACTAAGCATTCGAATGGAATATTCATTCCTGCGGAACTGATGACAACTATTCTGGCAATACTTCAACGAGATACGACGACTGTCGACTACTCGCCAAGCTATCTGTCATGCTCTCTCCTTACAATTGTCAATTACGCCATTAGTATGGGCATTTACGTCATAATGCGTCCATACGCATAGTTGACTAGAGGATCCTACGTCCAGCAGTGGACTGAGATATTAATATTAATCCTTATTTTTGGAGTCGACCACGGCGGGTATATATTAAATTTACAGTCCGCATAAAAAGTATCGACGCATCCGGAGAGATCAAAAGGTAGATGTTAAACTTTTGATGCTGACCGTACTGGCACCGCCCACACAGCCGCTCTGTCCGTACCATGAGTTAAAGTAAAGGAAAAATATACGTTAAGGTGGGTTTAGACCAAACAAGCGAACGCTCATTCTATCGCCCACTGTACGAAATCAAAGAACCGCCCACAATCTCTCTGCTTTGCCTTAAGGTTGACTGGTAGAGAATGCCTCGTGGCATTAAGTTCGCCTTTTGTACGTTAAGTTTTACGTTTGTGCAATAAAGATTAAATAAATAAATAAATAAAGAATTTCGAAGAATAACGTTTTGTGTAACGAACGAATTTCGTAGAGTGAGGATAGAATAAGCATTCGCTCGTTTAAAGTAAATCCTCACGACCGATACTAAAAAACTCATAGTACGGCTATTGTAAAATAAACTATTTAAAAGCACGGGCGCTGATGTTATTTTAATCGATCTCCGGCGATCGTTTCAGATCGTTTGTGGTCGTTTGAGTCGCTAATAGTCTCACAAAACGAACAAGGTGCACGGTTCGAAGAAATATTCTATACGAACGACCCGAGTTTCATAGAACCTATCTTACAGATTTTACAACAGCACAGCTCAAGATGCCAATCTGGAGAGCGATTTTTGAATTTCATCGATGATATTGAGATCGCTGGTGACTAAAATTATCACCTGTGATTTGATGTCACTGTTTTCCAAATGCCGTATTTTTGATTCTCACACGTTCTTTACCAACATGCAGAAATTGTACAATGTCAGTCATAGACAATTATCCGTGTATGTTACGTTCCTTTTTGCGCAGATGTAGTAGTGTTGCCCTTAGTATCGGTTTTTATCATACTACCTATAACTCATTTAAGCCATTTAGGTTGTGTCAAAGCGGTCGAACGTAAAACGGAGTGTCAATGTCGTTTAAAAAAGAAACTAAAGTTTTGAAAGATGGCAGAAGTCAACTGTCAAAAATAGTCACACCGTGATTTCAAATCGAGTGGTAGTGGCACTCGTAAAGCGATATCATAGGTATGACAATTCTAGTCTCCGATGACATTTCAAAAATACGAACTCAAGGGAAATCACTTGTTTTCGGTGAGAATAAGTCACTAGTGAAATTCAAAAATCGCACCCCAGCAATCGTATTACGATATGCGGTAAGTAATAATGTATTAATGACAGATTCTTACGTAAAGTCACGTGACCATTTCCATACATTATGGTCACGTGACTTATCGCTTATCGTATACGATTGCAGAATGGCGTCTTGGTTAGGCCTGCAGGATAGCCAAGTTACTCTTTTGTGCATATTAGTGTCCCATTGTCATAGTGGCCCGGTCTCATGTATTCCTTCTGTGAGGTTGTAAGGTATTTATTATTTACTGCACTTAGCGTTGGGTGTCGGACTATTCTATACCGAGTCCGGTGATGGCAGCGCCATCTGATGCGCGCCAATGGCATATTAAATGACTGCATAAAACCGTCTGTCCACACAAAATGTTAAATAATAATATTAATAATTGGGCAGCTTGGGCCCGCCCCGTTGCCGGCGGCACCCTAGGTTAGGTTTTTATAGTGTGTTTATATTTTGTATTGTTTTTTGTATGTTGTATTGTATTTTACTTTTATAACCATATTATAACAACCTAGCCTAAGAAAATATTGGAATAAAGAATATTAATAATAATGTACTTCAATTATAATTAAAAAAAAGCAAAACGAACTAAATTATAAGACCCGAGGATATTGAAGTAAGGCTTTCAATGATTTTCATACAAAATATGCTTCAATGTTTCATAAATGGCCAATTTTCCCATCCAGTGTTAAATTTCAGGTAAAACAGCTTTTTGCAAAAAATATATTAAAAAAAACTTCCCATTACAAGTGGTATATAAGTAAGTTTCATTGATGAATCGTATGAACATAGAACCGGAGCAACTAAAAACTTTCAGAACAGCATAATATGTGGGTAATAAGTTTTTTTTTTGTTCTAATGAAACGATATTATGCACTTGTAAGTATATTCTTATAACGAAATGAGTGGCGTTACAAATAATTGAAATTGACAATTCGATAAATTATATCGTTGGAATTATTTCTATGTAGATAGCATTAAGTTTTTAATTAAAATACAATTTTTACAGTTTTTTTAGCTCTTAGTACATGCATAATAGCAACGCTTTGAAAAATGCAATAGTAACCTTATCATGACTTGGCAACTAACGTTTAGCCAACCAAAGCTTGAAAAAAGTTTGTATAGCCGCCGATATCTAAAACATCCTGTATCGTGTATGTGTGACGACAATGGATGATTGATGCGAAGGTGAACCATGAATACCCGATGGAGTGGACGGCGTTACGCCAACCGTGTGAATGTTTCTTATTACGAGGAAACTCAACTTTGCTATTAAATGTTTTTCGATGAGAAAGGAGGAAGACCAATAGAACTAACGTTAATGGAATTCATACATTTCCCATGACTTTGATGGATATTTATAACTTTCATTGTCTTAAGGCAGGCATGGATTAAAAAAGGTCTATAGGTACTGGATTGTATAGGTCATTCACAGGTCAAGACCTAGGGGCCTAACTAGCTTGTCTGTCGTAGGTACCTACATCAAAATGTCGATGGATTCCGTGCGAAAATGTATTTATTCATACCTTGCGAAGCTTTCGCGGTTCATAGGGTTTGTTACCCATTAGCACCGTATTTAAAATGGAACACAGTGAATGCAATAGGGGTGGCAAATTAAACAAAAAATCACGTATAATTTTTGAAGTTCATGTTAGGGTTAAAACACGTATATCAGCATGCGTACGCATTTTGTCTATTTATAGGATAATGATCATTTAGTATGTGAACGCGTCCAGCTTTCCACACGCGTACGCATGCGTAAGCGTTTTATCTAAACAGCCATTTTCAATTGACAAAATGCGTATGTACGCATGCTGGTCATGCTTCATCCGTATACAATTAGGCACAGGTAGTTTTTCAGAAACAACCTCAACGGCTTTATACAGTGTGTTACCATGACCCAGGCTTTTACGAAAATGGGTAATAATACGCATTACTGGCAATCGTTTTCAAGTGTTAACACACTGTATAACTGACTAACCAATTTAAAAATGTAGAACAAGGCAATCTGCAATACGATACCTAAAATATTTTGGCAATATACAAAATTATATATTAATTTATTTTTAAAGGCCCGTTTCACCATCCCCGGATCAAATATATCTGTGAAATAGATGTTAGCTGTTATTTTCATTTTTCCGCAACTCGACATCAAATGTGCCTATTTTGCGTGGTCCCAACGCTGGACCAGTACTAGTTGGAGACTTCACATACACCCTTATATTACTTCGCAGAGATAATATATGCAGGATTCCTCGCGATGTTTTCCTTCACCGTAAAGCACTCGTGACTATTAAATGATATTTCGTACATACGTTTTTTGAAAAACTCATTGGCACGAGCTGGGGATTGAACCCACGATCGCTGCGTAGCAGCCGTGCTTTTACCGCTCGACCACAAGCGCTATATTATTTTCTTTTATTTGCCTGGGGAAAATTATCAAAATTATAACCACCTTTGACACTACTTTCTCTTGTAGGGCAGTCTACTCTGTTGATGGAGTAAAACGATAGCCAACAGGTATACAGATTAAAAATGACGCTTTCAGACCAAACGATTAACCCCTTTCCCCTCTAGGCGACCCCGTGTTACCCCGAGGGGGTTTTACATAAAGATTCATTTCCACTAATCTACTAACAAATTCCTTGCAATACAATATACGCCCTATATCGCGGTGGTAAGACCCAATAACGCAAGCGTAAGAAATGCAACATTGTATGAGATGTAGGAGTTGTATTCAAATGAATGATTGTACGAGTCAAAGTTAATGTGTAAGGTTTTTGATAAATAGACTGTAATTACAAAGTTATTGTTATATTTTCGAAAGCTGAAGTCTAGTCTAGGTATGTGACTTTATAATATTCCTGGTTAAATTATATTTTAAAGCAAATAACTTGAGAACTTAAAAGACCTGAAATTAGCTTTAACTTTTTCCAAAAATTAAAAATAAGTCTCAACCACCATTGGTTTAAGAGGCACAACTGCCGCTACTTAGGTACTGCGTTTCATACTATCTTCATCCACTTTCATCTCGTTATCTGCAGTATACCAGTTAAACGAAAAAATAACCATACATCACTTGATAATAATCGATAGCATCATAAAAATCGATAAAAGTGAAGTCGGTCGGATCCGATTATTAATCGAATCAGCACAATGCGGCCCGTCGGTCGGCACCCCGTAATTTCGCGGATCCAATGCAATTTGTCGATAACTACAGACGGGCGAGCTAGGGTTGGCACTCGATATAACATTAACTTACTAACCCACTGAGAAAAACACACATAAATAATATAGTAATCTAACAACGAAACCAAGCGTGTTTGCGACCATATATAACTTCGTGTGCTTGCTATACGGTCACATCTAGAAAAATAGATTGTGTGGTAAAAGTAACCATTTTTCTGCAATACGGCCACATTTTCCATAAAATTCGATTTTGAAACGTGGCCGCATAGCAGGCACACGATGATAAAGTAAATAATTTATATGAATTGGGCCACAATTATTCAACTATAGCATCACAAGGGAAGGTAAGATGACGATACTAAGGTTATTTTGCTGATTTCTTGGGCGAGGTAGTTGAGGAGTGTAATTGTTCTCTTTGAAATACTTATCTTTAAATAGACTCAGAGCGTCAATGAATCGTGCAGAATATAATGACTTCTATTATATTCTGTGTGAGACTGTTTGCAATAACAATAATATAAAAAAAATGATAACTTAGTGATTATAAATTTTAGTGAAAATGTTTTGATTTTTCAATTATAATTTTACCAAAAAATATTCGTTGTAAAAAAATGTTCGAGTCAATAACTTTCGAGTCTCTGATATTGTTTGACATTAGTCTTACTTGTAGTGGCTTATTTGTTAACCGAAATAAATAAAAACAAGAAATAAAACTATGAAAACGGATAAACTCGTGTATATTAATTAACTTTAACTTCATTCCGACGTCACAAAACAAATCACGGTAGAAACAATCGATAGTGTTTAGTTAGGTATAATTATATAAGTTAGTGTGTTACAACCCTAACCAGCCCTATAGGTATAAGATAAGTGCGCACGAGCTTTCATCAGATAGTCGTCGATAAAACACGAGGCGGGACCCGCTGATTTCGTGTTTCTTTTATATCTACGAGTAGGTACTTCGTTGTTGTCGGCATGTTATATAGGGTCCATCGTACAGTGTGCTATGTAGGTATGTATTCGTTTTTAGTTAGTGTATTTCGTTTTAGTGTGTCTTTTTGTAGCAAAAGGTTGACAACATGAATTAATCATAAAAAATAATTTAGCGTTCTAAAATGTATAATTTGTATCTACATGTCTTCTAGCATATATTATAAGGTGCAGTTGTATACATATTTAAGTTCTCGATAGTACCGAAACAGTAAGACAATCGCCTTCTTCATTAACATAATATAATTATGATGTTCTTTTACTATTATATTATAATCATGAGTTCATGATTATTTTAAGTATTTTACTAACAGAAACTTAAAAACCATGCTTTTATAAATTATTCTAAGGTAATGTTGTCTGTGTAAACGAAACGTTAGCCGAAGGTTTTTCGTTTAATAGCCAAGAATAAATTACCTAAATTAAGCCACGGTGATCGTTATTAAGACCTCATTTGACGGGCTTGTAAACTTCAGTTTATGATCGCGTAAAAAAAACAGGGCTTACCATGAGCTGCCGTCGCGTTATTAACGCAGACTTACTTTGGATGAAGACATGTTTATCAGCATGCGTACGCATTTTGTCTAAAAAAAATGTCAATTTAGTTTACGCATTCATCTTTCCACTCGCCACGAGTACGCATGCTTACGCGTTTCAAACTAAACGGTCAATTTCATTAGACAAAATGCGTACGCATGCTATAAATTAAATTAATAAATACATATCTTGGAACATCTTATACAAATCAACCTAGTCACACGGTTAGCTCAATTACGGCTGGTTAGTTGGCATCAGGCGACGGTATATATAAATAGATAGGTACACAAATAATGCACCCGCTGGGATTCGAACCCGGAACCTCTAGCTTGGTAGGCAGGGTCACTACCAACTAGTCACTACTAACACAACGACTGTACAATCACAACTATTTTCAAATAGCGGGTTAGTTTATACAGGTTAATATAAAAATTCATTAATGTGAAGTTTTTAAGGAGGGTGACATTTATCAACGAATTTTCAGGACCGTTTATGAAAGGCAATTTCGTATGGCGTGTAACTTCCGTGTTTTATTTGTTCGTAGCTAACCCCTGAAGGTGCACTTAGACCAAACGAGCATTCGCCCATTCTATCACCCACTCTACGAAATTCTTTCGTTACACAAAACGTGATTCGTCGAAATTCTTTGATTTCGTAGAGTAGGGGATAGAATGAGCGAATGCTCGTTTGGTCTAAATGCACCTTGATACACAAGTATCGCCTATTGATTTAATTAGTCTCCAATGTTACCAGTATCTGGTGTTACCTCAGATCAAACGTGACGCGCTGTAACGAGCTTCCCGAGGTCTCATACTCTAGTAAATCCAACCCTCGGGGTCGCTAGGGTTGCCTGATTACGGCTATCATTTATCAACTTACTAGAAGCATTTTCTACCAATTCCTATTTATTTTATGTTGACAACAGAGTACGCACTTCGAAATTTAAATTCCGAGACAATAAATTCTGAGGAAATACTTCGAACAGGCTTATTTTAAACAGATTTTTTTTATATTTACAAGATGGAAACCCTTTTTGAAAATGAAAAAATAAAATAACAATAGTTTACCTAATGGTTTCATTCTAACACATAAACAGTAAGTAAAAGTGAACCTTCTTTTAAGTAGGTAAATGTTTACTTCTGACAGAAGGAGGCAAACTACAAGGGTAGTTTATAGTTATCAACCAATTAATTATAAAATTTAACTAAGTTGTAATTATAAGGTAAGATATTTGAATAATTAAATTATATTTATACTGCCATAATTTAGTTATTCTACAATGATTTTTAAAATGAAAAAATGTAAATGTATATTATTTGAAGATTTTTCGAAAGTGAAAAATAAAATTAATTTTATTTGAAGAATAAGTAAATATAGTAGTTTAATTTATGGTAAATGCAAGGGCATTCTTCATTTTAAGTGTGGGTAGGTAGGTACTTTTCGCACATAGCAGAAATTCCGTGCTGAATTCGTCGTGATTTCACATTTGTAAGTACAGGGTGTCCGGTGGCAGATTTCTGTTTTCAAAGTCAATTATAAAATAAATAAAAAACTTTGGTTTTGACATTTGGCGGGAATACATTACTGAATATTGCGGATTTTGTTTTCAACATGTCTCAATGGTCAGAACACCACCGTTCTTATGCAATTGAAGCGTTTTTTTAAAGCTAATGATTCGTTAGTTATTGCACTCCGACAATTTTGCTTACATTTACATTTCAATATTCGTCGTGTAAGTAACGGGCCGAGTGTAAAGATTCGATCATGGGTGCAAAAGTTTTGAAAAAGCAGAGTTTATAATAATAACCCACGGTTTATAGATGATTTAAAAAAATATATCATTTGTGAAATCAGCAACATTTCGCAGGATATGCTGCGGGCGAGTGATACAAAACACGAGGCTCCGTTTCGAGGAGTGTGCACGTGTAGAAGGGCAACAATTAGACGATATTATTTTTAAATAACTAAATCCGCATTTATTATCTATAGTTTGAGATATTAATGAAGTTTGTAGCTTCAGCCGTTATTTTTTTATTTTAATTTAAAATTAGAAATCTGCCGTCGGACACCCTGTACTAATTCAATCGGTTTCCAGTTACACTCGCGTCTAATACGAACACTCATACAGATGCGACATCTCTTATTTACATATCATGTATTAATTTGTAACGTGGAGCTGTAGTTTCAAGATAACCGGCAATGACAACCCTCACAGCGACCTTAAGATGCTGCCCCCACCACACACACATACCCAGGACAAAGGTTAACGAACAGCGAAGGGGGCGCCAGCGCATGCGTACACTTACCCTGTCCCCACACTTATCCAACACTGCCGTGCTAAGTAAAAAGGACGCATCTCTTATAGTAGTTCTATGGGAGATGCGTCCTTTTTAGTTAGCAGGGCAGAACAGCCGTCAAGTTACCATTACACCTGTGACCCCTTGTTACGCGCAATTCTACTGAACTTTGAGGTCACACTGCGATTTAACTTTAAAGCGATTGTAATTGTTTCACGAATACGTAGGATGCCCTGAAAATTTCGGGAATTTAATACTTAGGAACGTATATTTGACATGTGTTATACCTCTTTCTTACAAGCATAGTCTCATTATTCGAAAACACTGGCCACTTAGAAAAAAAAAACAATGTCCGATTTTCAATTGTTTTTTAAAGTCGTTGAGTCGCTGGTGAAAATGGAGCTGTCCCGCGAAAGTTTTAGAGCAATGATTTATTATGACTTTAAAAGTGGATTAACACAACAACAATGTGGAGACCGATTAACTATTGCTTTTAGTAGTGAAGCACCTTCAAAGACGACCATATACAGGTGGTATTCGGAATTCCAACGTGGCCGTGTGTCTCTTGCGGATGACGTACGTGAGGGTCGACCGTAAACGGCCGTTACCGATCAAAACATCGATGTTGTTCGCCAACTGATAAAGGAAGATAGGCATGTTACATATCGGGAGATTCAGGAGACTTTAGGCATTGGAATGAGTCAGGTACAAGTTATTTTACAACAAGAGTTGGGCGTGCGGAAGTTATTTTCCCGGTGGATTCCTCACTTGTTATCTGACGACCAGAAAACGGTACGTGTCAATTGGTGCCGCAAAATTTTAAAAAGATTTAAAGGAGGAAGCTCAAATGCCGTTTTTAGTATTGTGTCAGGTGACGAATCATGGATTTACGCATATGAGCCTGAATCGAAAAACCAATCTCGAGTTTGGGTTTACGAAGACGAACCGAAGCCGACAAAAGTTGTTCGTTCTCGCAGCACGATCAAAAAAATGGTAGCCACGTTTGTCTCCAAATCGAGTCACGTGGCGACTATCGCTCTTGAAGATCGAAGAACTGTCAATGCCGATTGGTATATAGGCGTTTGTTTACCGATTGTTTTTGCTGAACTGCGAAAAACTAACCCTAACCGCCGTATTATACTACACCATGATAATGCCAGCCCTCACACCGCTCAGAAAACAGACGACTATCTGAAGGGCGAAAACGTCGAATTACTGGACCATCCTCCGTACAGCCCCGACCTAAGTCCCAACGATTTTTTTACTTTCCCGAAAATAAAGAATCGGTTGCGTGGTCAGCGTTTTCAGACCGCGGAAGAAGCAGTCGACGCTTATAAAATGGCCATTTTGTCAACCCCCACTTCAGACTTCAATAACTGTTTTAAAAACTGGTTTCAGAGAATGAAAAAGTGTATTAAACACAAAGGAGAATACTTTGAAAAACAATAAAAGTACTTTTATTTCATTAAAATGCGTATTTTTTCCGATTCCCGAAACTTTCAGGGCAACCTACGTATATTTGAGATCTAAAAGACGCATGTACAGAAGACGTCTATGGTACAAATGACTTTACTGATGTACAACGTTTACTGGCGTATCAAAAACGCCTTAAAATAGTAAAGAAACATAGTATTTAAGTACTTCTTATAGTCGTTTGTGTTTAGACGCTCCTTATTTTGAGTCTTATGTGGAGTTTTTTAAGTGAAAGCATGCATTATTGATGTGTATCTCGTTTTTAAGGACATTTTCTTAGACCCGTTTTTTTCTATTTCTATGTATACATATACAGCATGGGAAATGTAAATATGTACAGTCAAATGCAAAAATAAATATCGAAAGAATCGTCGTATAAATATGTTACTACGTTCTTATTACACAAATTAAAGCTTAAATGCAAAACATAAAATCGGTCTATTTTCATACTTATAACATTTCAAAACTCAGGGGATGATTTCTGCCCTAAATGTGTTATTATATTGTATTTACAAAAATTCATGTACGCACAAAGTGTGATCTTTAAAACAAAAGTGTGGGTGTGGAATACGTTCGAAGAAGTCTACATATAATCGCCACGCTGGGCAAGCCGATTGGCGATAGCAGTAGTGTGTGCACTATAATTATACTAGTTTTCAATTAAACGAATGGTCACAGTGACACTTTTTTCCCTTAGCCGACTTTTACAACTATCACCGCTTCGTAAGAAACTCGAAGTAATTGTCCGAAGGGTTATTATTTATTGGAACTACGCACGGGTCAAGTTCAATGGGGTCAACTCGATTACAGCCGTCATCAAATATATCGTAGCGTCCTGAGCGATCAAAAATATTGTACGATGTATTTGATCGCTACTACATACATGTACAGTCGACATCAGATACATGAAATAAGTAGGTATCCGTAAACCTTAATTCTCGTTTATAAATACATACCTTTAATGAGTGTATTTATTATTCAATGAGAGGTTGCCACATAATACCAAAATACTAAAATAGGACAAATTTGTTTTTTTTCAAAACTATGATTTTGCGTCGCTTGCGGTACCTGGAGACGTTAAGTAAGGCTCTGGTCAGCCGACATGAAGCAATTTATGAGGACCCTGTCGTCTCAGTTGATCCACGCTTCTGGGGACCCCAGAGCTGGCACCTATTTTTCCCAAAGTATCAGCATTGCGATCCAAAGAGGAAACGCTGCCAGACAGACCTGCTCCACGGGGTATTCTTTTTATAAGGGTTTTTTTTAGGTAAGTATTTTTATTAACTGTATTATTATCTTTTCTATTTAGATTATTAGTTTTTATTTTAGATAAGATTTCTTTATGGCTGTCTATGTATTTAAGTATCTATATGTATATATCTATTATATGTATATATTATCGTCGCCTGGTACCCACATCACAAGCCTTAATTGAGCTTACCGTGGGACTAGGTCGATTTGTGTAAAGATGTCCAAAAAATATTTATTTATTATTATTATTTATTAGTGTGTTTACGTCATAATTTAGAATAAGTTTATACACCAATTTTAAAATAAATAGGTATGTATCTGGTAAACAAAAATCTTGGTTACATCAAAAACCGGAAACCAGCTCTCAGCACCAATATATTTAAATGGATCATTGGTAGAGGTTGTAACATCATTTAGATACTTGGGAAGCCTCATCACTACAGACTCAAGATGTACGTCAGATATTAAAGCCAGGGTAGCAATAGCCAAACAAGCATTTCATAATAAGAGACAAATATTCACATCCAAAATATCTAGGGATACTAAAAAGAAATTTATGAAATCTTATATATGGAGTATAGCATTGTACGGTAGCGAGGCATGGACCATGACGCAAAAGGAAAGAGAATACCTAGAATCATTTGAGATGTGGTGTTGGAGGCGAATGGAGAGGATTAGTTGGACAGAGAGAGTGACGAATGAGGAGGTGTTAGACAAGGTTAAGGAGAAGAGGCAATTGATAGACATTATAAAGAACAGAAGAGGTAGGATGTTGGGCCATCTGATACGACATGACAATCTCATAAAATGCATAATTGACGGGAAGATTGAAGGAAGGCGTGGAAGAGGAAGACCAATGAGAAATTACATTGAACAAATCAAGGAGAATGTGAAAGTCACGTCGTATCAAAATCTGAAAGAGATGGCTTGGGATCGAGGAAAGTGGAGAACATGCTTTGAGCTACACCGACAAGAGCAAAGCTCTTAAATAGGAGAGAGAGGTATGTATCTACTAAAACCGAAAGCGTCCGATTTCGCCGATTCGCCAGGATGGCTCTTAAAAGTGCAAGCAAAATAATTAATTTGAACCCCAAAAGATCAAATGCGTTGTAAATAAGTATAGATAAAACGAGGTAGGTACGATTTTTCGTGACCCCCTGAGGAAATTTAAATTCGTAAACGTCTGCTAGCTTAACAAGCCGATAATAATTGTCCCTTTTGCTCTTATGAACACATTGTTAAGACCGAAAGGGACAAACAATTATTAGCGACTTGTTAAGTTAGCAGACTTTTACAAATAAGGAGGTTAAACATTAACCAAGCTATACTAAACTGAAACACGTACTAGAAGCCTGTAATAAATGTCTGTGATTTTCTTTACAAGTATTACACATTTCAGTTCAACAATTTCTTTGGAATCTGTTTAATCTGGCTTTGATCGTAGGTGTGTTACTAAGAAACGCTCCGAGCGAAGTGCCCACGCACTAATCCAAAGACTTATAGCTAACGAAGGCTTATACGTTAAAATATACCACGAAATACTAAAATTAGATCAAACATTCACTTAGGATCGATCTATGTGGATCCGTGAGCTTTTTAATGGAATTGGTAACTAGCGAATGCTCATTCTATCCCCCCAATCTACGAAATCGACGCATTTCGACGAATTACGTTTTGTGTAACGAACGAATTTCGTAGTGGGGATAGAATGAATCAATCCACTTTCACATTACTATAAGTATTTAACTTTTAGTGCTGGAGCTGGTGTAGAGCTAGTTCATTAATGTAAAAGTTTTTAATAGTAGTTTATTGTAGATCTTGCCGTGCATGCTTATTTTAAATAACATGTTTTTAACCGACTTCAAAAAAAGAGGAGGTTCTCAATTCGACTGAATTTTTTTTTGTTGTTGTATGTAACATACATATCCCGATATCTCCGAGAATAGTCAACCGATTTTAAAATTTCTTTTTGTGATCGAACGTGTATTACCCCGAGATGGTTCCATTGGCACCAAGTTGCGGTCTGATGATGAGATCTTGGAGAAATCGAGGGATCTCTTCAATTGTTATAGGTACATGTATGGCGCTTTTGGTAATTTTCATTCATTTACAAGAATTTGCATTCAGAAAGTAGGGTTTGAGGAAACCAATGATGGAAACAAATCGGGAATCTTGGAGAAACCGGTTCAAGTCGTTTTTTTAAATTTTTATTTGTTATTAGAAACATAAAACTTACCATTTCTTTTTATGTTGTAATGAATTGAATGTTATGTGTTTAGTGCGCCTTTTAACCTCGTAATGCCCATTCTATTTTTAGAACAAGTGAAGTAATAACTCAGCGTCCTAAAATAAGGAAATTTTATTTTCAATCTTGGAACCTTCAAATGCCCAATGTCTTAAAAATAGGACGTTGGGCCTTACGAGGTTAAATAAATAAAAAATAGACGCTTGCACAGATATTTGTGAACACTCGATCCGGCCGCTTTGATATATCTGATGGCGACTGTACTTGTAAGAACCTTGGCGATCCCTGTCAATCCGAAATAGGTGATTTTCCCTGTCATCAGTTGAAAATAGCTAAAGAAACTATTTGAGACAACTTTATTGAATACCTACTATTATACTTATAAAAACTCCAAAATACACCTCTTGCTCCCGGGTCAAAATTATTTTCGTTGTCTTATTTTGTGTCCCTATAAAACGTGACGCAGTGGTGATTTTTGTATGAGGTGATATTTTGTTTTTAATTTCTCATGTATGGATTAAAATCTAGCGTGAAAAAGAAATACAAGTGCACTGGATATTTTTAATATAAAGCTTGTTCACGAAATAAAGTAGCCATCGTAAAATCAGCCTGTACTGTTACACAACAATACCATGTAGTTCTAACAGCCCTGGGACTGTAAATTAATTCTTCTGTTTTATGTTTAACAATCCAATATTCAGAAGCATTCGCTGAAAAGTCGTCAAAATCAAAATAACTTCAGATAATGCTTAATGCAAAAGTTCAGTCCCAAAAAAGTGCGAACTTCCGAGACGATTTCAACAATGTTAGACTTGAAATAGTTAATAAAAATTGTAGACACGAGATTCACAGTTTATTATAGTATCGGTATTGTAATTTAGTTAAGACTCATTGGGAAACTAAATGACCCAAAATGGTAAATAAGAAGAAACATTACTTAAATCCAGAAGTTTAAATAAAAGTCCATAATTATGGAGAAATTTACATATTATATCAACGACAGTATTCGAGAAGATAAGCAAAGAGCTCTGCTTTGTAATAACACCTATACAAAGGTATGGTCTCATACAAAAAAAGAATTATACAGCAATGGCAACTTTATTTCGTGAACAAGCCTTAATGAGAATACTGAGTCGAAACACCAACTAAAAGCGTGACAGAGTGGTATGAAACAAGACAACGAAAATAATTTTGACCGTCACACATAAAGCTACCGTCAAAGCTTTATTATAAATACGAAAATAACTTAATTGAAGGGTGCACGGAAATAACATGTCTAGTCAATACAAATTACAGAAGGAAAAACCACCTTACCTCTAACAGAATAAGGATTTACGCTGATTTTTTTAAGCACTGGACGTGTTTTTTCCTTGGACCCTTCAATTAGGTAAATATGTATCATGAAAGTGTTAATTAGTGCGTATGACATCGGGCCAACAAAAGTTTCTTTAGTTTCGGTAAGTAACAAATGAACTTAAGAGCAAGAAATTTAAACCTTCAACGCCTACTTATAGTAAGGGTCACGGTCCATACAAAGTTGAGAAAAATTGTGCGCTGCGAGTTACAGTTTTGTAATTTTAACCAGAGCTAGAGGGTCTCAAAATAGTTGTTTTTAGATGTGGAGGGAAAACCAATTCCCCTCCTGAGCGCGGGGGGAGGGGGGTGAATGTGCATGCGGAAGGGTTGCGTTTAATATTTTTTTACTAATTAATAAGGCCTACTATGCATTGTTTGGTATCATTTTCGTGTAAAACGGACCTGGAAAATCCATTTTTTATCACAAACATGAGCCATTTCATCATGAGTAAAAGTAAAAAAGTTACCATTTTTATTTTAATTTAAGCGTCATATAAGTATTAAAAAACAAACTTATCCAATTCAAAAAAATAGGTTAAGATAGCATATTTATTGCAGTTTTTAAAAATATACACATTTTGTAGTCTTTGATACAAAAATTCACTGAAAAAAAAATTTACCTGACGCGTACCTCCAACAAAAACCTCCGCGTAACCTCAAAAAAGAGACTTTTGTGCCGGCAACTGCTCATAGATTATACATATTTTTGTACTTACATATTATTGTTCATATTACAATTGTAAATATTTATTGACATGAAAGTAAATTGAATATTTTCTGATCTTCTTTTTTTAAATAACCTAAGATTATTAAGAATTTTATTCGTTCAGATTCTCTTTTTAGATTTTATCGATTATTGTATAGCGCGTGTATATTATATATCTGGTCTATCTGATCACATGTATGATATATAGTATCTGATCATATGAATCGGAATGGGTAATCAGTTTTACAAGTGTCATTAGGTAATGATTTCATTACCAAAGACGATAAAGGTAATTTTCACTAACCGGGACTAAACAACTAACCCAGTTCACCCACGTTAAAAGTTTATATCATATGGAATTTGACAATCAATTGTTAAACGTTTACTTCATAAATCATCATTATTACCATATCAGCCGAAAGACGTCCACTGCTGAACATAGGCCTCCCCCAAAGATTGCCACAATGACCGGTCCTGCGCCACTCGCATCCAACGGACTCCTGAAACCTTCACTGTCCATCTTGTGGGGGGCTTACCCACACTGTGCCTTCCACCTGCGAGGCCGCCGCATTGGCCATCGGTTCTACGTGCAATGTGCCCCGCCCACTGCCACTTTAGTTTAGTGATTCGGAGAGCTATGGAGCTATAATTTGGTTCTGCTGCGGATCGTCTCATTTCTAATACGACCTCGCAGAAAGACTCCCACGATAGCCCACGATAGCCCTCTCCATTGCCCTGTGGGTGACTTTAAGCTTTCTTATGATGCCCATTCTAAGCGACAACGTACCGTACGTCATCACACGTTCCGTACCGTATGTCATCACACTTTTAAATCTTTGATCAGTGTGTGTTGCCACTCTGATCAAAGATTTAAAAGTGTTTTTAAATTTCCAGTCCAGTCTTAAAGATCTTCCAGTGCAGCGGTAAACAGATTAGGGGAGATGCACCTCCTTGCCTGACTCCCCGCTGCAGTATAATATGCTTCAAGCTCTGGTCTTGGAGTCGGATTGACATAGTGGCGCTTTCGTACAAACACCTCAACATTTCGACATAGCGGTAGTCTACTTGGTACCGTTAAAGAGACTGTAGTACTGCCCAGAGTTTCGATCAAATCGAAGGCCTTGGGGGTTACCATGACGTACTAATGCGATTCAGTTTAGGTTCTGGGAAAGGGGCAGTGATACACGACTCGCATAGCCTTGTCCCTTTCTCTCGACCTAAATTAAACCGCATTAGTACATCATGGAAACCCCCCTTATCGTAGTCCACAAACGCTAAACGCTAAACAGAGGTGCAGGTTATACCTATTCCTCGGTCTTCTGTATAACATTTACGAAACGCCAATTCGGAAACCGGCTGGTTCGGGAGACTGGAAGTCATCAAGCCTGCGTGCAAGACGATTCGTAATGACTGTTGAAAACATCTTATAAATAGGGCTCGGAAGTGAGATGGATCGGTAGTTCTTCAATAAGGCGTGCCTTTTTTCAAGAACAGTACCACCACTCTTCTGTTCCATGCGTTCTCCCTTCCGGAGTTTAACAACTTCTGAAGGGCCATAAGGATTGGTTTACCACCTGGCTTCAGATGCTCAGCTATAATTCCGTCTTCCCCAGACGCCCTGTTATTTTTGAGCTGTTCAAGAGCCATTCTAATATCACATAGGCTGATGTCTCGGATATCCTCTGTATAGTGCCGGGTCAGTCACTTACTTCATAAGAAATTTATCAATTATCAAATTCCGTGTGAAATAAACGTTTAACCCGGGTTGCTTGGTTAACCCAGGTTGAAGCAAATTGCCCTAACAGACATTATGGAGTATTTTGTTTACGCAAAATCGCTAAATTCCCGCAGAAGAAACGTACTGTCAACAATAAGTCAAAGCAACGTCCCTTTTTTATTCGCGGTACGCGACAAGTGCAATTTTTTTACAACTTATTTTTGCATGGAAAGTTCCAAAAAGTATATATTTTTATAAACTACAATAAATATGCTATCTTGTAGTATTTTTTTTATTTTCATATATTTATTTGGTAATACTTATATAACGCAACAATCAAAATGAAAACGGTGATTATTTTACCTTTATACCAATAATTATTTTTTTATGTATAAAAATCCTCATGTTTATTATCAAAAATGAATTGTCCGTGTCTGTTTTATAAGAAAATGTTACCAAACAATGAATAGTAGGCCTAAATATTAGACGAAAAAATTTTAAACATAACCCTTCCGTTTGCACATTCACCCCCCTCCCCCCTCGTTCAGGGGGGGAATTGGTTTTCCCTCCACATCTAATTTTTTTTATTTTTACACCCTCTATCTCTGGTAAAAATTACAAAACTGTAACTCACAGCGCACAATTTTTTCCATTTGGACCTCTACTATTATTAAACCATTTAATAAATTTCAACTCGGTTTTTACAGTTAGTTAAAATTATTTTTACTACGCTCACTCGCAAACAACAAATCAATCAATGTTACAATAAAAAAAGAAAACATTATTATTTGGCTTTAAAGTTATCTGTTAATTAACAATTATAGAAAACAACTTTTAGTCCCATCTTGTAGCCAGGTTTGGTAGCTCATAGCTGGCATCCATATGAGAAAAATATTCCTAATTCGAAGTAGACTACAAAATGACAATTCTGTAGTCCCATCTTGTAGCCTGGTTTGGTAGCTGGCTTTCAATGAGAAGAATATTCCTGATTCGAACAAAGATTAAACGCCAGCTACTTCCTACGACTTCAGAATTCCCGTTTCATTGCCAGCTTCGAATCAGAAATATTTTTCTCATTTAAAAGCCAGCTACCAAATCGGGCTACAAGTCGGGGCTAAATAATTACTATTTTGTAGTCAGCTTCGAATCAGGAATATTTTTCTCATTTGGAAGCCAGCCATGAGCTACCAAACATGACTACAATATGGAACTAAAGCTTGTTTTCTATAATTGTTAATTATGAGATAAATTTAAAGCCAAATGATATTGACTTGTGGTTTTATTGTAATATTGATACGGGTCTTAATCGCGTAAAGTTACGTTTATTTTTATCCTGACGTTTCGGGCATGACGTTACACCCGTGGTCGCAGGCAGACTGGCGAGAAAATGTATCAAGACCTTCGAGCGGCGCAGGTTTTTCGAATTACCCGCACTTGGTCTGGATTATTAGCTGTAGTGGCGGTAGTTCCTATATTGGAGAAACCAAACGCACCATGGCGGAAAGGGTCCAACTAATAATTCTGCTGTGGCCGAGCATTTGTTGGAATCCGGACAAAGCTACTCATCAAGCTCCATAACCCGAACGCCCTCTTAACCGAACGTATACATCATAGCCAAAAAGTACGTGAAGCTATTGAAATTAAGAAACATCGGAATTTTTATCAAAATGAGGGGCAAGGATTCTCGTCGTGGAATCCCGTGATTTACAAATGTAAGCGCGGTGAAACATCCATTTCAAAGCCATTGTATGTTGTGAGTGTTGTTTGTAGGCTTAGTGACAACCCGAGCCTAGAAGTGAATAATCAAGACCAATTGCAGGGTAGTTCGAAAAACCAGCGCAGCTCGAAGGTGTTGATACATTTTCTCGCCAGTCTGCCTGCGACCACGGGTGTGATGTCATGCCTGGAACGTCAGTATAAAATTAAAATTAAGTTTACACGACTAAGACCCGTTTGTCATTAAAATATCGAGTGTTAATCGTGAAAGTTTAAATCAATATATTGATTGATTTGTTGTTTGCGAGTGAGCGCAGTAAAAATTAATTTTAATTAACTATAAAATAAAAACCCAGTTGAAATTTATTAAATGGTTTAATTATGCACAGACTGATTTTTAATTTTTGTTAGAACTTCTTCATTGTTCAAATTCAAGGACCGCTTTCTAGAGTTTGTGTGGTAAAGGTAGAGTCGCATATTGTTATTAATTTTCACACAAAGCACAACCCCAGTCTCTTCGTATAAACTCTAATCTACCACTGTAGCAGTCAAAGTATGAGTATGTTGGTTAAAATTGACTTTTCCATGCTATTGAACTCTACTCACTTTGTATGAGGGGATAGTTATATTTTTTTATAGATATTTCGATGTTGGTACTATGTTACTGACAGTTCATAGTAATGGTTGGTAGACTCGGTCGTTCCCTTCCTCCCTGTATAATTTTGCCGCCACGGCAGAAGTTTAAGATAGTTCGCTTCTGATCTGCCGTTTATAAAATCTGCCAAATCAATTTTGACTCATAAAAAATTTTTTTTTGCCGCCAAATCTGCCGCCCCTAAAATCTGTCGCTCTAGGCCATGGCCTGCTTGGCCTACTGGTAAATCCGGCACTGATCAAATCAAAGAATGGTCAGTGACACTTCAATCCCTTAGTCGACTCTTTACCCTTAGTCGACTCCCGCGGGAAGAGTTGGGGTTGTGACATATGTATTATTACTGCCGTCACCACACGGCAGACTGCATGTAAGAGAATATAATGATGAATTTAATTGTGAACAGGTTTAATAAGGTTAATAAATCAGTGTAGAACAATATGTAATAGTGCATCAAGGGAGGTAAGTACGGAATTACTAACGAGAGTGTTAGAAGTCTGACGCCGTTAGGCGGAGGGCTTTTATGTTTCGAGTTAGTATTCTGCCTACCGACCGTGATGCATACAATGTTTTTCATCACACTTGCCAACCAAAAAATAAGTTTAAAGACATAATATTATTAAATAACGTACTGACATTTCTATTACTCCCTAGGGAATTTCTCTATTACTCCCGCTACGCGCGCAAGCAATGGCGCGCTTAGACAGCAAGTGTGATGAAAAAAGTAATACTGTAAAAAAGAGTAAATCTTCATTGGACTATTATGTGATTTATGTGTGTTTAAACCAATAATATACTGAATATTAATCCTTCACGTTAATTACGAAACGTGAGAAAGAGGGAATCAATCAGGATTCAGGTATCCCATCTCATCAGATTACAGTATTACCCACTCAATCTTTCAGAGCCAAAAATATCTATACGACCCAGTTTACATTATCCTTATCCCTCACATTATCCGTGTACAGGATGTTCTTTTTTATATACGTTAAATTGGAAAGGTTACTTGAAATATTTATGGAAGTTAGTTGCGAGGATATGGGGACAAAGTCGAAATCGCGAAAAAAATATCAGCTGTTTCATACAAATTGGCGGCATTACGCCGGCCGAAATGTATGAAACAGCTGATTTTTTTTCGCGATTTCGACTTTGTCCTCATAGTAAAAGTTGGTCAGTATGACCTACACATTCACTACGTAGAATTTGAACGGTCGAAAAAAGGTCACCCTGTATAGGATTTTTATTTGTTTTGGTGTCATTCATTATACATAATAAATGAAATGAATCGTAATAATAACATAAAAGTTAATCTCAGGTAAATGACGGCGCATGTCAAAATTAGGTCAATAAAACTTGTTTTTTTTTTCAATAACTCGATAACAGTAAGAGTTATGACTAGGCTTGGGACTTTTGGATGCTCGCTACGGTTCTAGCATCCGCTGAGTCGCCATTATGTTAAAAAAAATTTCGAAGTCAAAGTCAAAGTTCACAATAATTTGTATGCAGCTATGTAATTATAATAAAACATTCTACCGCTAGTAAACAAAATAAAGAAAAAACCTTTAAATGACACTAACAAAAATGTCTTCTTCAATCTAATAGGTATTAGTCGATACTTCTAAATTGCCGATGACGTACTGGCTATAGTTTTTTTAATAGTCGACCTTTTGAGTTTTAAGGTCGTGTCACACGCGGAGCAATAAATGTGGGACGTATCGTTACTTATTGCTAGTTCATTGTAAGGCTTTATCCATTCTAATAACAAGCTATATTCACCACTGTTATTTTGATGGGATACACTTTAAACATGGTTAATAATACATAATAGTAAATTTCGATGCAAGTGCAAAAAAATATTTTTTTCGAAGAGGGTGAAAGTTGGAGCCCGAGTGAAACGAGGGCGACAATCATCCGAGTTAAAAAGAAGTTTTCACACGTATTTTGAACGACTTTTTTCATAACAAGTGCCTTAATAAGAGAAATTTACGCATGCCAAGCGTGTGCAAAGTTTACTTTTCCGCACTAGTTAGGAAAACACTTTTTTCCGACTTTGAAATTGACATCACATAAAGAGCAAAATATACAAGACTTTTCTTCGTCATATTTTATTTCCTGATACGGCTCTAACCAGAATTTAATTTCGCAAGTCGTAAAATTATTCATTTTAAAATATTATTAGTTATTACAAATTACGTAAGCGATCTTTGACCTGAATTGACACCTATATACTCAAGTGTTTATTTTGATCTGAAATAGATGTCAGTAGTCTGTCAAACAAAACAAAGGTGAAAGGTGAAGACCAAGTCGCCGAGGGGTGCAGGCATCAGCCGCGAAAGCTGAGTACGTGGGTTCGATCCCCACCTCGGACGTTAGGTGATCTTGGTCGTTTTTCTTTGGTATATGACATCTAATATTTATAAAAAAGAGGATGCATAGTAAAGTAAATCGTAGGTACGTATATAGTACCTATATATGTATATTATGCACATCGCATCAACTGTGAACTTCGACACTTGTGATAAAATGAATTGCATAATATTATACGTATAGATCATGACATCTAAGTACTATGTTTTATTTCCAGGCTTTGACTTTGACTTCGAAATTTGTTTTTAACCTAATGGCGACTCCATGGATGCCAGAACCATAGCGAGCATCCAATAGTCCTAAGCCTAGTTATGACACTAACTTACATAAATTATTTACGTCTGACCTAAATAGGCATTCCTTATTTATTATTCATTTAAGGCAAAACAACAAAAAACAACCTGTATAAAATGCGATGCGTAGAAATCTGTACCTAATATTATATATACAGGATGTACCAAAAATAATAAATAGGTAGGTAGGTAAACAAAATTGTTTAGATTAGTAAATCATAGGAAAAACATTGCAAACCGATAACGCTTTTTAAAACAAAAATCGATTTCAACCGATTTCTCCAAGATCCAATCATCAGACCCGAAGCAAAGGGACCTATCGGGGTTAACAAGAGTTCGATTAAAAAAAAAACGTGCACATGCTTAATGCAAATGTAGGCCTTTATAATTATGAAGAACATGTCAATTCAAATTACAGAAGGAAAAGCCACCTTACTTTTAACAGAATAAGGTGTGAAGTTACCCTGATTTTTTTAAGCACTGGACATGTTTTTCCGTGGACCCTTCATATGTTATTTTTTCAAACCCGTAGCAACGTATAATCACCAAATAAAAAAAAACTTTACTTTAATTGAGTTGTCCAAGATCATCAGACTAGGTACGAATTGATGCCAAAACTGGACCATATCGACCACTTATCGAGGTTACAAAAAAAATCTCATTTTTCGGAGACATCGAATAATATTAAAAAATCAGTCAATTTTTTGTTGAAATCTGTTAAAAATAAAGTAGAGACGAGGATCGCGCACCATCTAAATGAGCCTTTACTTTTGAAACAGGTACCTATAGGGTAATTAAATTTCCTTAAAACCACCCGTCACTTCAGCGCGGCAGTCAACCAAAATCGTGTGCTTTATTAGCTTGTACTGTGCTTAAAGAAGATTGAAATTACAAATTATAATTATTTTTGCGGTGAACGAAGACTTAAAAAATAATTGAATTTTAAAGTAAACAAGCCGGGTGTGACGTGAATACGACACTTGACAGCCATGTCAGTGCTAGTTGACAACGAGCACGGGTGCAACGGGAGCAAATATAAACCGAACTTCGGCTATTCGTTTGCTTCTGCAACTAAAAATAATACTAAAAAACAAAAATAAAATTTATAAAGTGTTAAGAATCTTTTGCTTTTTGACCCCTTTGGGTTATTGTGTGGTTGTAAGAATGTTCTGGCAGCTTTTGTTAGTAGCGGTAGTCGTTGGGTACTATCACTGGACGCGGCTGAGACTGTACCGCCTCGCGAACCAGATACCTGCTGGGATCAAAAGTTACCCTATAATTGGACATGCGTATAAATTTATCGGGAATGGAGAAGGTGAATTGTATTTATCAAATCAAATCTATAAATAATGTCAATTCCATGACTTAACAAATAAATATTAAAGCTATAACAAATTTGTATAAAAATATATGAGTAATTTGTTTTATGAGACAGGTATACAATACAATACGGCTCCATTTTACAAAGCCCGAAGATTCTAAAAAGCTCCTAGAATATTTATTAAACTTTGCTATTATTCGAAAAATGTGCTTGAAAAGTCGATTTGGAACCAGTTTAAAGTTAGTGTCAGTCTGTTTTACCTAGGTTCTACCGTAATTTGTATCACATCACATAATGTAAAATAGGCCGTATAAAGATACCTATTTCTGTTTATTTTATTATAATATCTAGTAGTCGCGTATGAATGAGCTGAGCAATCTATTATACAACGTGTTACACGAGCCACTGAAAACTTTGAACTGGGTGATTTGGTAGGTTATACTCAACAACTTTTACTATGGAGCTAACCCTTAAATCTCAAAAAAATGTTGACTCTTTCATACAAAATGTCGCGATCGATCGGTCAAAATGTATGAAAAATACAATTTTTTTTTAGATTTCGTGATTGGCCCCCTAGTAAAAGTTGTTCGGTATAGATACTAATTAAATCACCCCGTTCAAGGTTTTCAGTGACTCGTATTATAACACCCTGTGTATATGTATTATATTCCGCGTTCTATATCAATGTATAAAACGATGGTAACTTTATACAAATAAACAGAACTGAATTTAGGTTCTTTTTCCAGATCGAATGAAATCAATTCAAGAACTAGGCTACGTTGCCAATCGTCAAGGTGGACTTTCGAGCGTTTGGCTTGGCCCCACGCTTTATATTTGTAAGTACCTATATGTACCGGAGTATAGTATACAGTGTGTGTCTATGATACTGGCTTTTATCGAAACCGAGGAATGCGATGCAAATTTCTAGCCAAACCGTGAACATTATTCGATTCAAAATGCTAATTTTAAAAGTAATTAACTTTCTAAAAAAAGTTAATTGAGAAGCAATGTACATACTTCAAAATGAATCGTTAATTTGCACTTGACAATGACAGATCGTAGCCACTCACAACGTTTAACAACTAAGCCGTACACGCGTTACATTGATCGTTCGGAGGAAATAAAATTAATTGTATGATCAATTTAATTATTTATCAATTGTTAATACTTGAAAACGATTGCTAGTAATGCGTATTATTACGCATTTACGTAAAAGCCCAGGTCATGGAAACACACTGTATGTACGAGTATCAACTATTTTCGTGCGGTTTACTTGTTTACGGAACCCTAAAAATGACGGGAAGCGACAAAGTTACTGTTGCGGCATTCATGTGCTAACCCTGCAGTGTTACCCTCGTTTATTTTGTTGTGTATGTAAAATCTCTAACGTAAAATATACTACAGGTATGACAGACCCCGAGGATATTGCAGTTGTTGCTAAAACTTGTCTGGACAAAGATGAATTCACGGTCAAATTCATGAAAAGGGTGTTTGACAATGGCACCATATTCGCTCCAGGTAATTGTATACACTACACTATTTAATTATCAGCTAAATGTCCCTGAGTCCGAGACCACCAGCGGATGAGCAGCAGCATCCTTTAACACGTTCCCTGTGCATGCATCACATGTGATACATTTGAAGGTATTGATGATACGTGAATGAATTATATATGATGTACGACCCTATTTAAATATAGGGATAATTTGAAATTTGAACGTACGAGCTAAGCTACGTTAACTTACCGGCACGTATCAGCTGTAAAAAGTGACAATTTGATAAAATTTGGTATTGGCGGACTTTTAATACTGTTGCCAGGTTATGCTTGAAATTGTGTGCGAGAATTTGCACGTGAGAGGTGACACTATCGATTTTCGCTGCACATGGAACGTGCTAAGGGTGAAGACACATTTACCAGCATGCGTACGCATTTTGTCTATACAAAATGTCAGTTTAGTATGTGACCGCGTCCAGCTTTCATACTAAACGGCCAATTTTAGTAGACAAAATGCGTACGCATGCTGATAAATGTGTCTTCACCCTAAAAAAACCGACCAAAAGCATATCGGGCCATGCTCAGTGTAGGGTTCCACAGTTATCCAAAAACGACTTGGCCAATTTTATTAAGATATTCTTTTAAAGTATTCTGTTACAGTTTCCCAGCAAACAAAGACTATCGGCACAATATTTTTTTCTTTTGCTTAGCCAGGATGCTTAGCCAAGTTGCCACTCGCTAACGCTTAGTAGCATATCGTAGTTTCCCTCTCTGTTACTCTTTCATATTAGTGCGACAAAGACAACCGTGCCTTTCGTTTACGATTGACGATTAAGCGTTAGCGATTGGCAACTTGGCTAAGCACCCACTAAGCGAGTGCACCATGCCAATATGCCATTCTGCAATCGTATACGATACGCGATAAGTCACGTGATCACAAAAATGTATGGAAAAGGACACGCGAAGTTTTGTTCGAATCTGTCATTCTCATACATTTATTAACTTATCGTTTACTAGGCCTGCTGTACAGTAAACGCTCGATGTTAGTAGTATCCAACACTTTTTTGTTATACAGGGTGTTTTTTATATCATTAGCCATATTGCAATATGTGTTGGGTAAAGGCGTAAAAAAATATTTGGTAAAACAAAAATAATCCATTTTTCATTATCCTTTTTGTTATAGATTTTTTTTAAAATCTCATTATCTACCGAATGTTTGGTCACTATGATCACTTGCTTACTTTGCGTACTGCCCCACCAATCCCACCATCTCATAACTGCCAAATCAGATTGGAAAGGGTGTTTGAGTTTGCAACTTTAATTAACCCGCATAAGGTAACTAATTCAATGCGTTATAACGTACGTAACAAGTTTCCTACGCGTGGTGGGGAATGGAGGTGGAGCTTAACTTGCAGGTAAATCCCACGAGATAGCATTATCAGTCTATCGCATACAGTACTAATAATGAGGGTATTTTGAGTTGCGCGCCGGTCTGAGGGTAGTTTGACTCGAGCGCGGTCACGCAAGCGCACTCCTTCTTTGTTTACAGAGTGCTATACAAATGGCACATGTCATCTTGCGATCAGCCGAGCCATCATAATTTGACCTCAAGAACGGAGTAACTTAAATGTTCCGTCATACAAACGCGTACTGGTTTACCTCAGATATCGATTCTAATGCACTCTCTAAGCAAATTGAATTGTTGATGACGACGAGCAGGTACAGGTAGGTATGCGCTTGGGCAGTTTTAATCAAATAACAATCGTGTGTGCATGTAGTTAGGACATTTTATTCATTGTTTAGTGCCGATAGTGGGGTGAGTGACGTCGGCTGATCGGTGCTTGTGATGAACTCCTGATTGGCTAAGACTTGACTACTCAAACCTGCTACCCTTTTGTCTGCCATCGAATCGCAGGGATTGAAACAAACTTGACTAGTGACCACAAATTATGTTTTTGCCGGTTAAAAAACGGGAAAAAAAACTAAAAAAAAGTGTCACTTTTTTTTTCAAAAATGTTGTGTACTGGTGATCGCGAATGACATATCCAAATTTGGCTAACGACATAACAAACACCCTGTATGTATGTTTATGCATCATCATAATAATTCATGTTACCTACTCCAAAACTTGTACGTACTAATTACTACCTTACAAGGTATTTCAGTAAATACACGTGTTTGAATTCAATGTCAAGCTAATTTGCGAGGAATGACCTTCGTCAAAGGTACGTAGGCACTGGTCTTACCGCGCCGCGAGCCACTAAGCTATGAATTATCGGCTATAAACACGAACAAAAGATACGCACTCCCGTGTAAATAAAAGAGACACGGCGATACTCGCCCAGCTATTATCACCGCCCGACGAGTATCGCCGTGTCTCTTTTCACGCGGGAGTGTGTATCTTTTGTTCGTGTTTATAGCCCACAGTTCATAGCTTAGTAGCTCGCTGTGAGACCAGTGCCTTATATTTGTAAAGTCGGGATCACAAATATGTATACAATAGTGCACCTTATCCCAACCCAAAATAATAAGTAAAAACTTAAACACATAGATATTTGTGAATTCGACTGAACGCAGATTATATGGATGCGGTCATCATGGTTACCTCAGAATCTTTATTTGAACATAAAATTAATGATGTGACCCAAAAAGGGATTTGGTCTTCTTTAGTATTTAAAAGACATCCTGTTTATGGATATAATTTATATCCAGAGGTTGGACAGATGTGCGTCATTATTCGCAATGAAATGAACATGACTCCAAAGTTGATTGAATACCTAATTCATCATTTAATCATTTTAAAAAATCACATATTTGACAGGGGTAACTATAAAAACCATTGTAAATAGTCACCTTAAAGCTTCGAAATCTAATTTCAAGAAATTATTCGTTTATTTATTCATTTAATCAACTTTGGATTCATGTCCATATTATTGCGAACAATGACGCACCTTTGTGAATCCGATCTCTGTTTATATCTGAGATTATTCCAAATCACGAAGTGTTTAAATCATACATGATTACATTCAAAATACTCATAGAATAACTAATAGTAGTACGTAGTGTAAAATTAAGTTCGAAACGAGTAGAAATAAATTAAAGCACGAGCCTTCGCTCGTGCTTTAAATCGACACGAGTTACGAATTTCGTTTTCGCACGTACATCGTACGACGTTTTTCAGTACATAATATGGCCCTACGTAGATTTCAACCTGACGTAAAATGAAACACTTCTCGCACTAGCGCGTAAAAAAAGCACCATCTGTACTGAAATAGTACATTACGACACAAGTGCGAAAAACACGTTTTTGCACGTGTCTCGTACGACGTTTTTTAGTGCAGATGGCCCTCCGAAGTTTTGAACCTGGCGTAAAATGACACACTTCTCGCACTAGAGCCTAAAAAAGGCACCATCTGTACTAAAAAAAATATTTTATCATGCATTATCTAGTTTTCTAAGAAGGCAATTATTATCATTGGTAAATTCCCAAAACAAAAAAAATACAAAAAATGTAGTTAGCCGTAAAACCACCTACCTAACTGTAGTTCAACGCTCCCAACATTGGTCCTTAACCTAAACAAATATATTCCGTTCGGGTAATTGTTATATTAATCGTGTTATTCATAGGTGAAAACACCTAATTAATTAATGAAAAAACTTGAACAAAGCCAAAAAGAAGATTACGACTGATGGTTGTTTAGGAGTTGAAATATTTTATTTGATATTTATGTTAAGTTTATTTGACCGACTACTCCGAAAAATCCTCATCATTAAGTATCACTTTTTTTTGCTTTTACGAAGTCTCAAGGTCTAGGGCGGTCTTTAGAATACGAAAATTCCGTGGGATACGTTTTATTTTTTTTATTGACGTACATTAATGTTATTTTGATGCGTTTTTAGCGTAAAATTTTGAATTTGGTATTTTTTTATCCTACTTGTATCAAAGTGAGGACGCAAATTTTTTTGTCAGTAAATGCTTTATTTTTAGTAATACTTTTACAAAAAGAAACTAGTTAAAAACCCAAAAGTTTTTTTTTATTAATAAATTTCTTCATTCTAGCATTTGTCAAAAAAAAATTTTCAAAAATTCTTAACTCGAAAACTACAAAAAATCGGCTAACATACATGGGGTATATTCTGAATTGCTGACGTGAGGAATCTAAAAAAAAAATTTTACGTCAAGGTTTTGACCACCCTGTATAAGTAACTTGGACGTCTAACGCCAGCTCAAAAATGCCCCCAAAACCAATTGTCCAATTGTGCCAAGATGGGCAGGACATAGCGTTTTTCTTAATACCGCGCAAATTTCGGCGCAACATCTTTGACAAACAAAAACTTTTGACAAACAAGTATATAGCCAATCAAAACTTTGATGGACCAATCACAACTATTTTTAAATGGCGGTTTAAGTTTTTATAGGTTATATTGAAATTCATTACCGTGATGCATTGAAGAGGGGGTGACAGTTGTCAACTAAAATTCAGGCCCGTTTTTGAAGGGCAATTTAGTATGGCGTGCGGCTTCCATGTTTTATTTGTTCGTAGAGTGGACCATAGTTGGGTGGTTTTATGGTACCACTTTTAAATTCTATTCAGTGGTGATAAAGTCGAAAAGTGGTAGCGTAGCCTAGATTGTTTGTTATCTGTACACAGAACATGAGCAGTCATAACCAAGGAGCGAAAATCATAGCGGAAATCTATCTGTCAAAGGGATTGACTATACTCTGTTTGGTTTGGTGTTTAAGAAAAGGTAAACAATCTTGCAGTATCTTTTTATTGAAAAATGCATGTAAAAATACAAACTAGGTACTTAATGAATCAAAAACAATGTAAACCACTGTATTTCCTTGTTATATTAACTATATTTGCTAAAACTTATTTTCTACTCGTAGTTTTCAATAAAAAGATACTGCAAGATTGTTTTCACCTCAGCAGCTCGAAAAGACTTCTTTTGATTCGCGAAATCAGTGAGCAAAGTGCGATTTTGCTCACTGAGTGAATGTTGTTTTCCATGACGTTTAGACTTCAACTTTTTCTTTTGTTTCTTTCACTTGTTAGTAAAAAGACAGAGATGAAAAATGTTACGTTATAAATTGTCATAATATGCATTTTTTTTTCGTTCATGGCATCCTAGCGTATTCAGCCAGTTGTATTAGACGACGCGTTTTATCGGACCCGATTCCTTGTATCCGAACGGCATATGGCCCCTACCACCAAGCATACACAACATTGGCGTCCGTCATTCCACCTCTCTATCGCTCTTATATATAAGTGTGACAGAGAGAAAGACAGCCGTTTTAAAACGGACGGATATCGTGGTACTAGGCGAGTCAGAATCGCGTTCAGAAATTCGACACGAGTTCATTTCTAAATAATTATAACTGTTTTATAAAATTTTATGAGCTTTCATTTTTTTAGTATGTAGTTATAATTATGTACTTTCCGTTACAAACATAATGGTAAAACAAAAACAAAAAATAACGGGATGGCACGTATAAATGTTTAATAACATATTTTCCTTTTCTCCATGCTGAGGTGAAAAGTTGTATGTACAACTTGAGAGCAAAGTTATTTGAATCTCGTGTCTTTCGAGTCTCTCGCTACGCTCAAGATTCTATTACAGAATCACTCGCTACGCTCGTGATTCTATAAAAGAATCTTTCGCTTGCTGAAGACTCAAAACTGACACTCGCATCAAATACGTACTTTGCTCTCATGTTGTACAAATAACTATTACCTTTTTTAAACACCAAACCAAACAGAGTATAAACTATTTCATCGACTTACTAACTTAAAAGATTATTCTATAGAATTTGACCTCTTTTATAAACAGAGATCGGACAAATGTTCGTCATTGTTCGCAATAATATGGACATGTCTCCAAATTTGATTGAATAATTAATAATTTTCAGAAAATTACCTATTTGGCAGTGGTATCTATGAAGATCATTGTAAAAAAATTACCTTAGAGCTTCGTAATCAACTTTCAGAAAATTATTCGTTTAATTATTCATTTAATCAACTTTGGTATCATATCCATATTATTGCGAACAATGACGCACATTTGTCCGATCTCTGTTTATAACGTAAGTAACTTACATTTCGATTCAGTCGAGACTAAAAACATTTTTGATCCGAACCTCTTTACCATCTTAGTTCTAAAAATCCTATGCAAAATAACAAACATTATGTTACATTAGAGCATCAAAATATTTCATATAGTAATTTGATACGTTCCTCATACCTAAGTTGTGAAAACAGTCGAAAACATGTTTTTCGTTGAAATTTTGAAGACGTTGAATTCTGACCTTGAATCTAAACAGTAGACGTCACGAGCCAAGCAATCACAACAAACGGTCTACGTCTTATCACCAACTTAAACCCATACATTTTTAGTTGTTAACATGATTGATATTTATTACATTTATTAAATCTACGAACGTTGTTTATGATATGTGTCAAAAACAACAAAATGCTATTGAAAGTCGGCCATATTTGTTTACATTTTCGTATTCTACTGGCGCGCGGAATACAAGGATGCAGCATCTACTTCTTTATTTATAATCACCAAAAAATAAAAGATAAGTGGAATTCTTTACCAGCACATGTGTTTCCGCATACCATACCTATAAGTTGGGAATCTTTAAACGAAGCGTGAAGAACCATCTAGCGGGCCAGCAAGGCGGTGGCAACTGATAGGTTACTGCTTGTCTCCTGTTCGTTGCCGCCGCGATTTGGGCTCTACTTTTCACTTACGATCGGGTGGAGTGGAGCCACTTTGTTGTGCCAACATAAAAAAAGATAAAAAACCGACTTCAACCGATTTCTCCAAGATCCCATCATCAGACCCCGACTTGATGCCAACGCAATGATTTATTGGAGCGAGCGCGATGTACTGCTTTACGTATCGAGTAAAACCCAAAGTAAATGTTACTTGACAACTCATGGTGCGGCTCCTGGTAAATTCTATTAATAATCCTAACGGTAACGGGCTAATGAATTTAACGAACAACAAAAATAATACACGATAAACAAATCAATGAGCGTTTTTAGGGTTTTGTAGCCAAAATGGCAAAATCGGAACCCTTATAGTTTCGCCGTGTTCGTCAGTCCGTCTGTCCGCAGCATAGCTCAGTGGCCGTTAATACTATAAATCTGCAATTTGGTACAGATATACGAATTAATCATGCCAACTAAGTGGTACTTATAATAAAAAAAAGAAAAACATTTTTTTTTCGGGTACCTCCCCAACTAGTGAAGTAAGGATGATTTTTTTTTATTTGATGTAATCGTATAGTGTGCGGTGTATCATTGAATAGGCCTCTTAAAAAGAATAAGGGTCTTAAAAAGGGTTTTTTCTTCTAAAGTCAATATTTTCGGAGATAATCGCTACAGAAGAATCGCTGCTTTTCCCGGAAGGAAAAGATGTGTGTCCCCCCTCTAACTTTTGATCCGTAGGTCCAAAAAATATGAAAATATCATGAATAGTGGGCTTATAGAATACTTTAAAATAAAACTATTTCGAACATAATCGGTCCAGCCGTTTTTGAATAACTACGGAACCCTACACTGAGCATGTTCTAGGCCGGTTTTTCTATTTGCTATCCTCCATAGGGAAGAGTCCCGGTTCTGAATTTGTATGGAAAAAACCCGGAATTTCCGGTTCCGGTACTGTATTTGTATAGAAAGCCAGAACCGGGAGCACACCCTAATCCTCCTAAGATCCATTATCCTAATACTAGGACATATTCACTACGATCAAATTTAAATTCTATTCAATTAAAACAAAATTGCAATTGAAGGGTACACGGAAAAACATGTCCAATGCTTAAAAAATCAGGGCAAATTGACACCTTATTCTGTTAAAAGTTGGTTTTTCCTTCTGTAATTCGAATTGACTAGACATGTTCTTTCCGTGGACCGTTTCAATTGTTTTGTCTCGTAACATTTACTGACAAACAAAAATCAACTTTATTTCCTGACGAGTAGGTACTAGTATTAGGAATAGGTATGGTGGGCCTTAGAAGGCTATAGTTCTGTGGATGACCCAACATCGACATACATTCAAGTGCAAAAATAAGTATGGAAAGAATTCGCTCATAGATATGTTACGACGTTCTTATTACACAGAATTAGAGTGCACTGGGATTTTTGAATATTTTTGTGTACACCTTATTTTGTCTATGACTGTAATCGTTACAGTGGACATTTGGCACTCCCGCCGTAGAATCATGGCCCCATTCTTCAGGCTGTCGAACCTGAACCAGGCGGTCCAGGTTTTCCACCAGCAGAGCCAAGTCCTGACCGACCTGGTGTCCTCTGAGGTTGGGAGAGGTGACTTCCAAATCTGGAAGTATTGGACCTCGTACATTTTAGACGCAAAACTCGGTAAACCCTCTTTCATATTATAATTAAGTACGTGGGCGCTAGTTGACCGGAATAGTGGATGTAGTTTGGAAAACGTCCAAGCTCCATACACAAATATCTGAAGTGGGACTGGGCTGATCTTGCCTGCCGGTATAAAGTTATTAACGGTATGGGCGCCCCATTACTCAAAGCGAGGACCCGGCAGACCCCGTAGGTGATAGCGGGATAACTTAGACTCCTTTTTAAGTGACTGGCCAGATATAGCCCAGAACCAGGATGAATGGAAGAAGAGGGGGTAGGCCTTTGCCCAGCAGTTGGACAGAATGGGCTTATAGGTAATAGTAATAAAACGTGGGCGATAATTTAACCAGGCATGGGATTCATTAGTGTAATATTAAAAACTTGTTTTTACGCAATAATTACCTAATTATGGGTCCAAGATCACCGGCGGATGGACTTCACCATATATCCTTTACATTACGGTGTGCCTACTCATGTCACTGCGACTGCAAACCAGACAGCCAAGCGTGGCGATTACTGCAACAACCCCTCTACAAGGGAAGGCCTACTATATCCAGCAGCAGTAGACGTCTATCGGCTGAGAACGAATTACATAATTAATATTTAAAGTAAATTAGTCAGCCTCCGTAGCCTAGTTGGTAGTGACCCTGCTTACGAAGCTGGAGGTTCTGGGTTCAAATCCCGGCGAGGGCATTATTTATGTATTTATTTATCACAAATATTTGTTCCTTGGTCATGGCTGTCTATGTATATAAGTATCTATATGTATGTATCTATTATATATATCGTCGCCTGGTTCCCACATTACAAGCCTTAATTGAGCTTACCGTGGTGTAAGATGTCCCAAGATATTTATTTATTTATTATTATTATTAGTAAGTAAAGATTACCCTTTCCATGTGGAAACGGGAACGTCTTTATTGTCTTACAGAAACCGTTCTGGGCGTAAAGTTAAAATGTCAAGGAAACCCAGAGAACTTCATGCTCCGAGGGGTCTACGAGATGATGGAGATGGTGCTGTCCCGGATCCTGCAGCCGTGGCAGCACCCAGACTGGATTTACGATAGCCTGCCTGTCTACAGACGGTTTATGTACCATAGACAACGTACCTGTGGCTTTGTTGACAAGGTATTCTTACAAACTTTTATTCAGTTTTACCCTGTCCCAATGTTTGCGTCTGTAGTCAAATCCTGGGAAAAAAATTGGTACACAACATTGAGTTTGTATATTTCATTCCCACATGGTTCATCCTACCTTCGCCCTTAGCATGTTTCTTCATTGTTGTTTTCAATATGTTCTCAAATCATTTTTGCATTACAGATCATACAAGAAAGAAGGAAAAATGCAGAATTTAAAAAACAAAGTAAGTGTTGTGCAGAAATGTACCACAGTTTATTCAGAAATGTTCATTAGATATGGAAAATAAATAAAACATTATGATTTAAACTTTCACGATGATTATATTTTAAAGACAAACGAGTGTAACATCATACCCGAAACCACAGAATATATAACCGAAACGTCAGGGTATAATTTAAGGTAATATTACGCGATTAATACCCGTTTGTCTTTAAAATACGAATAAGTAATCGTCAATCATAAACGAAAGGCAGCTAACTGTCTTTGTCGCACTAATATGAAGGCGTGACAGAGACGGAAAACTACGTTACGCTATTTAATAAGCGTTAGCGATTGGCAACTTGGCTATGCATCCTGATATCTCTTTGCGCCTATGTTTTGAATTTGCTGGCTTTTTCTACTGCCAGGAACAGTTGGACAGACTCTATTTATCTAGATTGCAATTTCTAATACCAGTTGTTGCGCTTCAATAAAGATAATGGATTTATTATGTGTGAATTGACATCCTGTCACAAATAAAAATATATCTTTTTTGCAAAAAAAAAATAAAGAGAATTCTAATGGAGTCCGAAATGATTGCAGCATTAACTGAAGATCTAACAAGTTTCATGGATGTGGTGATACAGTCATCTGGAGGAAATGAAAATGGCTACTCCGACTTGGAACTGCGAGAAGAGTTGATGGGCATTATAGTAGCGGGCAACGACACGTATTCCGTGGCATCTTGCTTCACCTCCGTCCTGCTTTCCCGATATCCAGAAGTGCAGGACAAAGTATATCAAGAGTAAGTTCCAACATGATCTTGACTGAAGCTACGATATTCCTAAAAGTAAGTGACCAGGGAACCATTCCTATTGGATAAAAAAATTTACAAGCGGAAGTCTCTTTCTAGTAAGAGAGATAGGCGGCTGAAAGTGCTAAGGTAGGAAAATACAGTGGTCTCGGCGCTGACTATAATTTTATCCTTTTCGGCGTCTAGACCCTGGGTCCATGGGGTTCTGGTGCTTTGAGTCTCTTTAAACAAATTTCAAAGAGACTCAAAGTACCACATACCACAGGAGACCCAAGAGCTGGCAGCTACCTCGCTCAACAGATCAGCCTCGCGATCCAGCGGGGTAATGCTGCCAGCATCTTTGGTACCATGCCACGGCGTCCGTTTAGTTTAGTATATATTTATTTATAGTGAAGTATTACAAAATGTGATGTTCACAGATTATATGAGGTATTTGGTGAGTCAGATCGCGCTGTTACCAAAGAAGACCTGACCCGACTGAAATATCTGGAAGCGGTCATCAAGGAGAGCTTACGCCTATATCCGCCTGCTGCTATAATCATGAGAGAAATCCACAAGGATGTAGAACTACGTAAGACCCGATTTGAGATCACTTGATCATAATGAGTATTTCGAAACAAAAACTTTTTAAGCACCTTTAGAGATTATTGGGAATTATGCATTAATTTTCTGTAGTTTCGAGTTACCCATTTTTGTATCCAGATCAAATATCCTCGGCAAAAGAGTCCTAACACAACACTGTGTAGACCGAAACTGGGTTTCATTTCGCTTATTTTACTTTTCTAGAAAACAAGCATTTGGCACATTTAATCTAACGTAACGTAGTAGTAGCAGCTAACAAGCTAGTAGGTAGAGGTACAAGTCCAGAGGTGTTACAATATGCACGCCGCGAACCCTTCAGAAACCTATACTATTTTTTCAAAGAACAACAACCAAGTACACCCCACACCACAGCAGTTCCTTGGAAAACATTAAGCAGGAAGTTCATTTAGCGACCAAATAGCATCGTTCGGTTGCTTCATCTCAGATTTTCACACAACAGATAATACATAAAAATACGAATGGTTTCAGTTCTCTCTCACCTAATTGCTTGCAGCATCAGGCATCACGCTGGTAGACGGCAGTGCCGTGGTGATCAACGTGTGGGCCACTCACCGCAACCCCTTGTACTGGGGTGAGGACGCTGAGTTGTTCCGCCCGGAGCGCTTCATGCAGGCGCTGCCTCACCCTGCCCAGTATTTACCCTTCAGCTACTCTGCTAGAAGCTGTGTTGGTTAGTTCCTCAAGATACATTTAGCTTTTCAGTTGTACCCGTCAGCTACTCTATCTGTGGCTGTGTTGGTTAGTTCCTTAAGATCTACATCTAGCCTTAGTTATAGCGTCACTAAAGTTAGGCATTTTCAGTTTTACCCTTCAGTAACACTATCAGCGGATGTGTTGGTTAGTGCCTTAAGATCTACATCTGGACTTAGTTCTTGCTGCGTTATTAAGTTAGGTATCCCTTTGTCTACTCTAGCGGATGCTGTTATATTTAGTTCGTTAACATCTGTACCTGGGCTGATACTGTAGCAATTTGGTTCGCCCGTAACCTTTGCACTCCCTGCGTCCCCGTTTCCAGTCTCTGCTCTTCCATCGGGATTGGAAAAGTTAAGACCGTTTAACATTGAGCATTATCAATAGAAAGGGCTTCCCAACGTTATAAATATACAGCGCTGTTACTCGTAAATGCAATTGAACCTGGACATTTCATGGCTATATTATTAAAGCAATTTTAAATCAACTGCACCAAAACACGTGTACATAATAATATGTTTGCATTTGCTTAAGGCGCTGTAGGTACTATTTGTTTAAGTCAGCATTAAATTTTATAGTGTTAAAAATTGCCTTCCACTTGTGCTACAAGATATAAATTTTTGAAAAACGTCCCCTTGGTCTCGCAAAGTCGTGACGCCGTTGAGGTATTTATCAAACATTCCCAGGTCCAGCCTACGCGATGCTTTCAATGAAGACAGCCCTGGCCAACCTGCTCCGGCGCTACCGGCTGCTCCCGCCGACCGGCGCACGCGCCGCCGACCCCGCGCGCGCGCCGCCCATGCCCGTCAAACTTGACATCATGATGAAAGCCGTGGACAACTTTGTAGTGAGGATTGAAGAGAGACGAAAGGAAGAAAATTGAGTTTGGGATCTTAACCTTTAATACGTAAACTATGTAAACTAGTGCTTTCCTCTTCATTTACTGCGCCCAACAGGGTACATAGTAAGGTCGATAACTACATCTAGAATCCACCTATGTAACCATTATGATTATAAATAAATAAATAAAAAAGTATGCGGTAGTAATTCAATTAAAATGTATCTAAATTAAAGAAGTTGAAGCGTATGTAAATGTCATATTGAGGGATCGGACAAACGCCTGTCATTATGAAAAAATAACTCTGTTCCGTACAGTAGAGACTTCCTTATCTTATGATGTTATCATATTTTATTTTATAAGATTTTTTTTAATAACACTATCACAAAGTATCTATTTAGGAGATCCGAACTCCTTCTTACTTGTACGTACCTATCATGATTGTGAATTTGTGATAAATAAACGATTTAAAAATTTTCACATTTAATTTTAATCTAATGAGTGTCTAATAATAATATGCCGTGTGGTGACGGCAGTAAGAATGCATTTGTCACCACCCCGACTCCTCCCGCGGGTGTCGTAAGAGTCGACTAAGGGATTGAAGTGTCATTTACCATTCCTTGATAAGAAATTGATGATGGGCAGCAGCGTCATCACATTGGACACATTGCTGCGATCGCCAATCCGCTTGCCCAGCGTGGCGATTATGGGCATTTACCTCCTAATGCTGCTATATGCATAGTTAATAGGAGAGGCTTACGTCCAGCTGTGGACTATCATAGGCTGATGATGTGAGTGTCTAATATCATCTTCGGTTATCGCGATAGTTATGAATGTAGCAGTTGCCTAATAATTAAATTGTATATCGTACTGTCAGTAGCATACCTGGGATAACTCGGGGCATTTATACGAAAGTGATGTAGCAAAATAATTTATCGACTAAAAATATATCGATGTTATTGTAAATGACAACATCAAAATGTTATTCGACATAAATAAATATTAGGTACTTACTTTTCAATTAAAATAAAAAATAAGTTTAAACGGGTAGTTATGCGTTTATTTTAAATTAGTTTTCAAAATATACAATTATGTAATATTAAAATATCAATATTTAAATTGTAATTTTGATTAAAATGACATCTGCATACAAGAGGGCCGATATCAGATATGACATCGAACCTCTGTACTGTAATCGATAATGTTCAATAAGCACATATTTTATTATAATTATATCGACATCTTTTTAATCGATATCAAATCCCTATAACTTGCCCCCAGTTATCCCAGGTATGGTCAGTAGTAATACTAGAAATATAACAATACCTATGTCATTGTACCTCTACGAACAAATAAAACATGGAAGCCGCACGTCATACTAAATCGCCTTTCAAAAACGATCCTGAATTTATTTGACAAGTGTCACCCTCCTTCAATGGATCACGGTAATGAATTTCAATGTCAACTTCAATGATATATAAGTAAAGATACGTTATATTCTAACAAAATGAGCGAAATAAATACTTCACATCATACACCTACGATTTATTGACAGTTGACATACACCTATCTTCATACTTCAAAATGCGTAAAAGAGATGGCAAAATACATATACTCGTATTTAATAAATAAAAAAGAGAAAACTAGCATTTGATAATTGCGCGTGCATTCTTAAGGTTGTTATTGATAAACATTGTTTTATCTTTGTTACTCTTGATCTTAAACAGCATAAGCTTGTCTTTTTCTCGAAATCAGTCACAAACGTCAAAATGGCGTCCTATTTATTTTCAATAAATAGTAAAATTGAGAAAAATATATAATTCAGTTTAATTGCGCATGATGTGTGATGTTAAGGGCGTTTTTGCATTTTATTTCGTGGTTTTCACTATTGTATAAAATAAAATGACATTTTAGGGCGCAGTTCATGTGATTTGCGAGAACTCGGCAGTGGTACACACCTCTCGGTGGTCTGGGTAGAACTAAGAGCGATTGTTAGAATTATCACAATCTGCGCGCTTCAATTTTAGAGCCGGTGTAACATATCTTTACTTATTATATCATTGTGTCAACCTATGAAAACTTAAACCACCTTTTAAAAATAGTTGTGATCCATTAGACGTCCATTATATAAATGGTCGCAGTTTTACCTACAATACTGTAAACTTAAATTTAGAGTAAGTAGGCATTTGAAGGGTTAATTATCGTATTATACTTACAACGCACATATTTTCATGCATAGTCTCTATAAACTACGATTGCAAAAGATAAGATACGAGAAGGCGAGGCCGAATACAGATAATATAAAGCCTGCTAAAGTTTGATTTCCATGCGAAGCAAAAATAGTGCTGTACTCAAACTTACAATGAAATAAGAAAACAAAAATGAACTTCAAACAGTGTGATGTTTGTAACAGTGTAGTGTTGCATGATGGTCCATTTTATCGTCTGTCACAGCAACCGTTATGTCCTCACAAAAACCTAAGTGGGACAGTGACAAGTGATGTGTTATCATACAATAAAGTGACAAACGTAAGTCTTCTGTGCAGTCTATATTTGCCACAACCACAGGTTTCGCAAAAGAAAATTCCATTGAAACCGCAAAGCGATCAAACTATCAAAGTCAAATGTCAAACTATTCTTTATTCAAGTAAGCTTATTAATAAGCATTTTCGAATCGTCTGACATTATCAAGAGAAAAAAATCATTTACGTTGTAGGATATTTATGATGAAGAAGATGTGACGATATGATATGATATGAACACCTGGCTGAAAACAGCTGAGCCAACTTCGTTGGCAACCAAGCATACGAGGTGCCATATATTATAGTAACCAGTTACAGACTGCGACTGTCATCTTGTAGCTCTCGTAGCTACCTTGCCAGGCGGAATATAATAAATAACATATGAAGGGTCCACGAAAAGAACATGTCTAGTCAATTCAAATTACAGAAAAGAAAACCACCTTACTTCTAACAGAATAAGGTGTGAATTTGCCGATTTTTTTAAGCATTGGACATGTTTTTTTCGTGGACCCTTCATATGCAGATCTCACACAGCAGCAGTCTCGATTAGGTACAGTCGCGATAATTGTTTAAGTACTTATAGCAGCGGCCAGGAAGCATGAACATCTGAGCAGGCCTCTTTTATCATGACAATGCAACAAATGAGTGCACGTTCAGATATTTTGCAGCACCGGAGCCCCTGCGATATATACCTGACGACCGGAGAAGTATCTGTAATGTCGCAAAAGTTCAAGTTCATCAAGAAAAAACCCTGAAATAACCTCTATAGCTCACAAATATCCGATTGAACTCTCAAAGAGTTTATAGACTCTTGTTCTCTTGACAAATGTTTTTACGAATCATCGAGGGACCTATTATCTATCTTTTAGGTACCTATCTTGACAGACAATTTTGATAACGAAGTCTTGAGCTTTTCACAACTAAGGGCACGACTGACGTCTACCATCACCGGCACCTGAAACTTAAGAGAAACTGACCTTATCCTCAGAGCAGTATCCTTATCACCTCACGCACAACAATCCAAGCACACACTTCAACTTCACCGATCACAACACAACACAAGGGCAAAACGCGTTCCGCTGCCGGCCGACATGACGCGACTGCCCGTATCGAGCGGACCCCGCCCCCCTCTAAACCAATTTATAATACATACGGAGCAGCATCCCCCGTCATCCCCAACCGAAAAACAACCCTATCCGTAACAGTTCTAGCGGGTTTTCGCGTGGGGCAAATGTGCCGCAGAGGCAAAAACGTCGGTTTTCGCAAAGGGTGCGAAGTGCGTAGTCCCGAATTATAAGTGAAATCAACGTTAAATACCGACGTTAGGATATTCTTGGTGTTGTTATTGTTGGCATTTTTCAAAGAATTTCTAGGAGGACCTGTCCGCATTCTTTCGAGATAAGTAATTACGTTTGGGGTCAACACACTGAGAGATTGGGACCTCTCCTAGGATTGAAATTGTTTTTACACTGAAAGTATCCAAAAAGTTGATGTTGATCAAATCAAATATGTATCTTCATTAGAAAGGACATGAAAACTAAAGAATGCATGGAAAGTAAAAGACTTATCTATCAAGTCCAAGAAAAAAACAACATTACATAGGTATATGTACGAGTATATATAGGTATTCTATTTTCAGTTGAAAGAATGAACTAGTACATCGATGAATTCAGTTCAAAATCAAATATCGAATAATAATGTTTATGTATTTGTATGTCTATTCTATATCGCTTAGTGCAACACAAGCCCTTACTTACCTTTTGCCCTTAGTGTGGGACTAGATCGATTTGTGCAAGATCATTCAATCATTTATATTTATTTATCCAAGTATCTCATAATATTCAATAATATTCAATGAGACCTAGTGATATGTTGCTACAATTTTTTATATAAGTAGAACATAATTATATTATAGAGATAATACTTGAAAACGCTCACAGACTGCACATTACGTTACCTACTTGTAAATCTTGTAATGCAATCAACACATCCGTCTCTTAAACAAATTAGGGACTTCTACTCAATTTGCATACTCGCATACAGACGCTTCCGTTTGCACGGCGTAGTCCGAGGGACGAACACGTTTTTCCCTGTGTCATTGGAAAGTTCAAACGCAGAGAAAATGTTTGACACGGTTAGCAAGTTCAGTAATGAAATATTGATTGTGATCCAGAAACATAATAAGTATGTAGCTAGTTTAATGAATGGACGATTTTTAATCATTGCTGCCATTTATCGCCCACTGCTGAGCATAGGCCTCTCTTCCTGTACCTACGCCGTACGTCACTGGTCCCGTTCCTGTGATAACCTTATCCAAAAGTGACCAAACTCTTTCGAATATCGTCCACCCATCGAGTGGGCGCATGCCCTGCGCTTCTCCCGTTTGAAAGCGGCCACCAATCCACAGTTTGGTCCAGACGCCATTGCGCTGCATAGCAATGTGTCCGGTAACTCCACTTCAGTTTGGTAAGAACTAATAACGTCTTCAACGTCTTGCACTTTCGAGCGATATCTGATCTCGGTATTCCTCACAAGGTCTTGGACGGTCTTCCTCATTATATAATATTTTTTTTTAATATTAAAATCAGATTTTTAAGTCAAAAAATGCTCGTCCTGTTTTGCTCTGTATATGAGGAGCTTTTTTTTAAAGAGTCAATCGCCTTAGTGCGCGACGAAGACTCGACTTGGTCTTGAAAAAAGCTCCTCACGATGCTCCTCATGTTTTGTGTTTAAACTTTTTTTAATTCACATTTATTCATTAGGCAATAGGCACAGGCAGGTACTTATATTTTAGGGTGATGATTACCTACTGGTACATTAGGTCATAGAGACCGAAATAAGACTAGTAGAGTAGAGATGAGTGACCTGATTGTGACGTACTAAGATTTCTGCTCACCTCTCAAACTCGACGATAACTTGGGATCTAACTCAAACTAGCGCCTCGGTATAATCACCGCGGGGTCTTATCTCGAGTGCCGAGTGCTCAAGTTTATGCTAAAGATATAAGGCAGAATTAGGCCATTGATATTACAGACATCATACCCCCTTATAGGTACGACTCCTAATACTTTCCAAGCTGCTAAGTATTGTTTGTCCCTTTCGGTCTTAAAGACATGCAGAGTTGCAGACCGAAACGGACAAACAATACTTATCGGCTTGCTAAGTTAGGAAACGTTTATGAATTAGGGAAATTAGATACTGGTAATCTTCTATAATGGCCAGATTTTCTGTTATTTGCATGTCGAATGCCCATGTAGCACGCTGCACACATCAGAAACACACGTCACGCAATGATGGTGTGCCATCTAATATGACTTACATACGCTACAACGCACACGCCACGCACACGTCACGCACACGCGCATGTCAAGGCCACCCCGGGGAGGCCATCAGTACGTTGTTCTACGTACTAATTCGATTCTAGCATTCGCTGTTCTATCCCCCGCTCTACGAAATCAACCAATAACGTTTTGTGTCACGATCGAATTTCGTAGAGTGGGGGGTTAGAATAGCGAATGTTCGTTTGCTCTGAATGCACCTTAGAATTGATTATAACAATGAACGATTAAAAAAAATGAAAATAAAAATCAATATAAATAGTAATTAAATATTAAGATAAATAAAATAATTAAAAAATTAAAAAACACGACTGCCGTTTTAAGCGAATTGAAAAGTAACAAATAATTCAGGTTCATTCTTGTCAGCGTATCTACATAATTAAAAAACACGACTGCCGTTTTAAGCGAATTGAAAAGTAACAAATAATTCAGGTTCATTCTTGTCAGCGTATCTACATAATTATAGGCGCTTGTCTTATTACTTACTATATTTTGTTTCGATTGCAGCCGGGGAACCTCCATATATTAATATTTTCCGTAATTAAAGGTTCCCCGACTGCAATCGAAACAAAATTTAGTAAGTAATAAGACAAGCGCCTATAATTATGTAGATACGCTGACAAGAATGAACCTGAATTATTTGTTACTTTTCAATTCGCTTAAAACGGCAGTCGTGTTTTTTAATTTTTTAATTATTTTATTTATTTGAAACCTTTTAGTGAATCTGGAGAATCCTTAAGTATCAGTAATCTTAAAGTTGGATAGAATTTCAAAAACTGATTTCACAGAGTGCTGAAGCTTCGCTCCGGGGGCCCGAGGAGTTCCCATCCCGCTAATTTTGGACGAAGCCGAAGGGCAGGCCACGTGAGGGCTGGAACATTACTGGGATCAGTGTGAATCTATGTTGAGCGATTCCAAAGAGTGAACTTCAGGGTGGGAGGCCGAAAACTGAGCTCGCGGAGGCCCGGACCTTCACTTCGAGGTCCCAAGCATGTCGCCTGCAAATTTAAAGCGCGGCCGAAGGCCGAGCTGCGAGGAAATTGAACATACTTCTTCAAATACCCCAGCTTCTAAAAAACCCACATCCGCGTAGGGCCCAAGGCACGACGAGCTAGCCCACATGGTACAACCGTCCCTCTTAATTGATTTAATAATCAAACCGGAGGGCCCAACGTGCAATGGTTCGCTTCGAACTCCAACGGAGACTTAAAGCCGAGCTCCGCGTAGAGACACGGCCAACGCGTACGGCCAAAAGCGGCACTCAGAGACGCGCCAGTTCGCAAGGCTGAAGACCAAGCCGCCAAAGCCCAGCACTACCACGTCAGCCGATGGCATAGTGTAACGTTAAATGGATCTGACGATCCTTTCGACAACCTGCAAAGGCCGTAGGACATACTCCGCGTAGGGCCGAAGGCCCGAATCGTTCTTCAGAGAGGCGCTGGTTTGCGAGGCCAAAAGCCGAGCCTCCGGCCCGGACCACCGGAGCCAGAGACACAGACTTTTACTTAGAGGGCCCAAGTGTCACTTGAAAGATATTTAAAGCAAGGCCGAAGAAGGGCCGAAGGCCTAGAGCGTAACTATCGGGGTGCTTCAAGTGCGAGCCCGATAATCGGAGGCCCGACAAGCGAGCCCAAGCGGTACAAACGTCCTTCTTAACTGCCTTAACAATCGAAGCCAGAGCCCAGCGCTACCATACTACGTGATGGAATAGTGTTACATGAAAACAAATCTGAGATCCGTAGACCCCGTCGGGTCGTTTCCACAACCTGCGACGGCTATAAACCGAGTTCCGCGTAGGGCTGAAGGCCCGAACTGTCCCCTAAAGGGGCGCCGGCTTGCAAGGCCGAAGGCTAAGCTTCCAGATCCCAGCGCTCCTTCGCTATACAATTGAAAAGTGTAGCATTAAAACGAATCTCAGACCTGCAGGCCCGAAAAATCATTTCAAGAAAATGCGGAGGCTGAAAGCCGTGATCCGCGTAGGGGTGAAGTTCTGGACTGGAGCAAGGTCACCCAGCGCGCTAGCCTGCTAGCTGCGTGAGACTCAAGTTTTCAGGCAAACCTACCTTCATTCATACCAACTTCCCTGCGCAAATGTTAAGGCCCCGTCCAACCCTGATCTCACCAAAAGCCAACGGCAGTACGGTCAAAACCTTGCGCCCCCGTTTAGTGTTCCTCTCCAGCACCATATGTCTGACTAAGATCGTTTTCTAGTGACGTTGTTGTACCTATCAATCCTATCATGAAGGCTAAAAACTGTGCTGGCTCATATTTTGGATGAAAAAAACCGGCCCACATTAAATGTCTCGTACAGGATACGAAACATTTAATATTAAGATATTTCAAATTTTAAATCTTATTCGCATGTTACAACACGTATAGCAATTTTGTTTGACCACAATTGCTATTGTGATTGTATTTTATGGACATTCCTCTGATCTGAGAATCATATCGTACGTTATTTTTTGATATTGTATTCTGGTCATTCTCCGCAACGCTGGCCCAATACTTGTTAGAAAATTCTCATACACGATACGACAGACACTCTTTTGGTACGAAATCGACTGTTTGAGCTATCATTTTTCCAGCATTTAAGTCGACACTTGTTTCCAACTAATAAAATTATGACTGATTATTGAGCTGTTTCTTATTAATTACTTTCGAATTTACTTTCTTATAACCGTTACTTTCGGACGGTTGGGACAGCTGAGGCAGCTGTGGCAGCTTTTGGTAGTCATGTCATCATCTAACGTAATATGATAACTGCACTTGCCTATGAATTATTATCGGATCCAATGTATAAAATTGTTCAGATTCTATGGGAAATTACTTAATATCAACACTGAAAAAAAAATATCACCCGAAAGTCTATTTTGTATCGAAATCATGGAGTGAACTTTTGAACGTTATTGTATATCAAACGATATCGAATATCGTATAAAAGTTTTATTTGAAAAACTCATCGGTTACGAGCCGGGGATTGAACCCACTACCGCTGCGTAGCAGCCGTGCGTTTTACCCCTTGACCACAAGCGCGTACATGCAGTGTATCTGTTTCATACACACTCAGCGTTCAAGAAGATGTGTCAACGGTGACAGTCCTGTCACGGCTTAGACATTGAAGAAAAACTTCCATAGTGCGATGTAGAACATTTCGAGTTTTCTCTTTAAACATATACTTAAACATATAACTTGTATATATATTTACAATCTGCATACAAAATGCTTTAATTTGATACCCAAATCATAGCATTTAGATGACATATTATTCTTTGCGCTTTAATTGTATTTTAATGAATCTGGCTTTTCTAGAATAAGTAACAAACATATAAGTTATATACATGTTCATAATCGTGGTTTGAAGCTCTTCATTTTGATACCAAACACGATAGATTTCTTTCATTTTTATTATTTTTTGGTTAGATAATATTGAATTTTTAGGCCGCCATATTGACTTTAACGTGACGTCACATATCCTATGTTACTCGCGACGTCACGAGGATTCTAATGACACCTTACACTATTAAAAACGGTTAAGTGGTCATGAAGATCTGCGCGTTTAAAGAAAATATGAAACATACATAGGGGCTGAACACATATACTCTCCTTTTGGCAGTCGTGTAAAAAATTAAAAAACACGACTGCCGTTTTAAGCGAATTGAAAAGTAACAAATAATTCAGGTTCATTCTTGTCAGCGTATCTACATAATTATAGGCGCTTGTCTTATTACTTACTATATTTTGTTTCGATTGCAGCCGGGGAACCTCCATATATTAATATTTTCCGTAATTAAAGGTTCCCCGACTGCAATCGAAACAAAATTTAGTAAGTAATAAGACAAGCGCCTATAATTATGTAGATACGCTGACAAGAATGAACCTGAATTATTTGTTACTTTTCAATTCGCTTAAAACGGCAGTCGTGTTTTTTAATTTTTTAATTATTTTATTTATTTGAAACCTTTTAGTGAATCTGGAGAATCCTTAAGTATCAGTAATCTTAAAGTTGGATAGAATTTCAAAAACTGATTTCACAGAGTGCTGAAGCTTCGCTCCGGGGGCCCGAGGAGTTCCCATCCCGCTAATTTTGGACGAAGCCGAAGGGCAGGCCACGTGAGGGCTGGAACATTACTGGGATCAGTGTGAATCTATGTTGAGCGATTCCAAAGAGTGAACTTCAGGGTGGGAGGCCGAAAACTGAGCTCGCGGAGGCCCGGACCTTCACTTCGAGGTCCCAAGCATGTCGCCTGCAAATTTAAAGCGCGGCCGAAGGCCGAGCTGCGAGGAAATTGAACATACTTCTTCAAATACCCCAGCTTCTAAAAAACCCACATCCGCGTAGGGCCCAAGGCACGACGAGCTAGCCCACATGGTACAACCGTCCCTCTTAATTGATTTAATAATCAAACCGGAGGGCCCAACGTGCAATGGTTCGCTTCGAACTCCAACGGAGACTTAAAGCCGAGCTCCGCGTAGAGACACGGCCAACGCGTACGGCCAAAAGCGGCACTCAGAGACGCGCCAGTTCGCAAGGCTGAAGACCAAGCCGCCAAAGCCCAGCACTACCACGTCAGCCGATGGCATAGTGTAACGTTAAATGGATCTGACGATCCTTTCGACAACCTGCAAAGGCCGTAGGACATACTCCGCGTAGGGCCGAAGGCCCGAATCGTTCTTCAGAGAGGCGCTGGTTTGCGAGGCCAAAAGCCGAG